>SEYY01000030.1:37500-42500 GCA_009176605.1 Armadillidium nasatum | reverse complement strand
TTGGATGGAACCCTTTGTATAATATAAGTAACTATGAAGATGAAAAAAATTCTCGCAGTCTAAAGAGAATTTCCAGCTTCTTTAAGGCCGCCCTAGCTAGCAACCATTGCGATGTGAAGTTTCCAAGACATTTTTTTTGCTTATATAAAGGCCAAGGATGTTTATATTTTCAACAGAAGAGACTGGAGAACCATAGAAAGGAAAAGAAAAGTTAGGAGGTGTCTTTGAGTGGGAGATTTCTAGAAATTGAGTTTTTGAAGAGTTAAATTTCACAAGGTTGAGACGACTCCGCTGGGAAATTCTATCCAGATTAGTAAGGATGGAATGCGGAAAGATGAAGGCGAGAGGCAAAAATATATGCAAATGAGGGAGGAGTTTGAAATGAGTTGAAAATGGATGGTCGAATCATCGGTATATGAATGGATAGGGTTAGATGAGCAGCTGAGATCATTAATGAAAAGTAGGAATAGAGTAGGACACAAGACAGAACCCTGAGGAACACGATAATTGACAGGAAAAGAAGAAAAAGTGGCCCCATCAACAACAGCCGAAATGGAATTATTGTAAAGAAAGATTGACATTAGTAAAGCAAAGAGAAGGAAACCCAAAGGAGGGGAGCTTGGAAAGCAGTGACGCATGCCATTCCCAGTAAAATGATTTAGATATGCCAAGCACCACCATACAAGTTTTCCCATGGTCCCTAAGAGCAGAAGACTATAAATCTGTGAGATAAGAAAGTATATCACCAGTAGACTTCGAACGCCGAAAGCCATACTGATGATCAGAAAGAAGGGAATGATACAAGAATTGAAAGTTGAGAAAGGTTTCAAAGATTTTAGAGAGAATATAAGTGAGAGATATAGGATGATAATTATAGAAAGATTAGAGTGGCTACCTTTCTTCTGAATAGGTTGGACTAATATGTTCTTCCAACAATGAGGGAAAGTACTAGTATTGAGACATAGAGAGAATAGTTGAACGATAGACGGAGTCAGCTTTGGAACACACTCCCTTAAAAGTATGAGAGGAATGCCATCCAGGCAACTTGCCTTAGTAACGTTCATAGATTTCAGAAATCCATGCACCCGATCAAAAATAATCACAAGTAAAGGCATAAGACATCTTAGAGGAAAACAAGCACGATGAGGATTGCCGGAGTCGTCCTGGGTTGAATTAGAGGAGAACAGGATGCTAAAGGGATTAGCCTTTTCATTTGGAGTATTAGCAACAGAACTATCAGAGCGAATAAGTAAAGGAAAGGAAGATTTACAGGAGTTGTTAGATATATTTTTGGCAAGAGATCAGAAAGATTTATCAGTAGGAGAATTTACTTCGTCATTACACCTTCGTGGGGTGCGAGTTCGCTTTGGCCGTTGAAGAATATCCCTGCAACGATTGCGAGCTGAATGAAAATTAGCGAGAATGATAAGAGAAGTGGAATTTTTCCACTTTCGATTCGCGATATCTCTAACCTGAATGGCACTAGAGCAAGTACGATTTAACAACGGGTTTTGAGGATAAAAAGATTTAGACCAAAAAGAAATGCACCTGCTCATCTCATCAACGATTACAATCCCCACTTTATCGCAGAAACCGAAGTTCTTCCAGAAATAGTTAGCGTAGTAGAAGCGCAAAGTTTCCCAGTTATCCAGATCAAAATACCAGAAGATAAGCTTTGGGCAGAGTGGAGCAGTTGGAGAGAAAGCATGAAAATTAAAAGAAATTAGATTGTGGTCAGAATTACCAATAGGTGCGAAGACGGCGTATTTATAGAAAGAAGGACTAGTAGTGAAGCATAAGTCAAGAATTGGTTGGGACGATCAGGAATGTGTGTTGGTTTTTTAATCAGTTGCTCCAGATAGTCGAGAATGCTAAATGATTCGACCTCTTTCCCTCCTGGATCAGTATGAGAGAGACCCAAACATTCAGTGTTGCGTGCATTGAAATCCCTTAAATAGAAGACCTCAGTATTGGGATGTGAACAGTCTCGTGAAAAGTAGTTAGGTACTTAGCTGTTAGTGTATATAGTGTATATATATATATATATATATATATATATATATATATATATATATATATATATATATATATATATATATATATATATATATATATATATATATATATATATATATAGGTCTCTCTCGAAATTCCTACAAATTGATTACATTGTTTTAAATTTATGATAGAATCCAAAATTTTTTCTGATTTGATATTAGATAATGAAAGAGTTCTGAATTAGTCCAAAAAGCAAAAATTGCCATAAATGTAAAGGTAAAAAGGAACACTAATTCTGTTTTCCACTTCAGAATTTCATAATGTAAAAGAGGTAAAAGTAAATCCGAGTCTAAAATGATGAGGAAATGGCAACACAAACTACAGGAAATGCAGAGAAAATTTTACTCTCAAATTTGATGCAGAAACTTTCAACAAAATGAAAGTATTAAATTTGAAATGTATCATGTGGAATAATATTACCATACTCTCTTTCATCTTCTATATATATATATATATATATATATATATATATATATATATATATATATATATATATATATATATATATATATATATATATATATATATATATATATTATATTATATATATATAAGCTCAGTCGATCGAGCACTCGTGATAGCAAAACGAGAGGTCCAGGGTTCGAGGCCTGGCGGAGCGGGAAAATGTGGCGGTTTCTCCTTGCCTTTGCTTCGAATGACTCAATCGTTTAATATGGAAGTGCTCTGCCAACTGATGGGAAAACTCCCCGGCATCCGCGATAGGCCTGGCCCAGCCAGCGGTACCGCCGTAGGGCCCAAGAAACTCTAGGATCTTCCTCGAAAGATCCTGCTGACAATCGCACCTATAGTATATATATATATATATTATATATATATATATATATATATATATATATATATATATATATATATATATATATATATATATATATAGATATATATAGTAATAGAATAGAGAGACGAGAGAGAGAGAGAGAGAGAGAGAGAGAGAGAGAGAGAAAGAGAGACTTACATATATAAGAGCTAGTGAAAGTGTGTGTGTGTGTGTGTGAGAGAGAGAGAGAGAGAGAGAGAGAGAGAGAGAGAGAGAGAGAGAGAGAGAGAGAGAGAGAGAGAGAGAGAGAGAGAGAGAGAGAGAGAGAGAGAGAGAGAATGCTCATATATATATGAGAGAGAGAAAGAAGAAGAAGAAGAAGAAGAAGAAGAAGAAGAAGAAGAGAGAAGAGAGAGAGAGAGAGAGAGAGAGAGAGAGAGAGAGAGAGAGAGAGAGAGAAAGAGAAAGAGAAAGGATGCTAACATATATGAGGGAGAGAGAGAGGAGCTCGAAGTCGGCCATTTCTCTCTTGCATTTTTTAAGCTTCTTCTAATAAGAAAGGTTGTTGATTGGAAAACTTAATAATTAATTTAGATTTTTTGCTTTTTTTTTTTTTTTACTTTTGACGAGAAGGACGAGGACGAAGAACCTCAAAAATCCAACACAAGATTTATTAATCATTTTTTTAACTTTTCTCAGAAAACTTTAAAAAAAAAGAAAAATAACTTACGAAAATAGTTTTCTCCTTACACATATTTACAAAACACACCACACACACACACACACACACACACACACAAAAACATATATATATAAATAAATATATATACATATATATATATATATATATATATATATATATATATATATATATATATATATATATATATATATATATATATATATATATATATATATATATATATATATATATATATATATATATATATATATATATATATATATATATATATATATATATATATATATATATATATATATATATATATATATATATATATATATATATATATATATATATATATATATTATTATATATATATATATATATATATATATATTATATTAGTATATATTATATAATAATATATATATATATATATATATATATATATATATATATATATATATATATATATATATATATATATATATAAATGAGAAAAGCAAACTTGGTTAGGAACTTCTTGACTGGCAGCAACATAAAGTGAAAACTTATAAATTAATATAATTAAAAAAGCAGGAGAGAAAAATGACGGAGCATGTCGACCTTTGAATGAGATTCCCTTGGACAGTAACTGTCAAAGAGAGGATCCATTTATAAAATTTTTTTAATTCTCGACGGACTTCCCTGAAATTGGGAGAGTAAATGAATTTCAACGAGCCGAAAAAAAAATCGATTTCTGACGTTTTTCAGTATCTATAACGGTTTAAAAGTTTTAGTGAAAATTTTCCCCTTTTTAAAGTGAATAGCGGGGCCAAACTACTGGTCGAAATAACCTGAAAATTTAACTGTATATTCAAAAATGTAATAGAAACAAAAGCTTCTAACAGACTTTTGATATCTGCTTTTTAGGAAAAAAGTTAAATGCCCTTTTCTGATCAACTTTCAAAAAATTTTTTTTGGAAAATTTACCCTTCCGAACAAAACAAAATAAAATAAAATTTACACTTACAACTTCTGTCTTTTTTTCCGAATGTATAGAGGAGATATGAAGCTACAAATTTCTATCAGTACTTTATTCAATGCTATTTGTTCTTTTCGAGATATAGCCCCTCAAATTTGGCCAATTTTTAAATAAATTTCAAAATATCGAAAATTTGAGAGGTTATGTCTCGAAAAGAACAAATAGGATTGAATGATGTATTGAAAGAAAGTACCTCCTGTAAATACATTCCAAAAATCAAAAAATCCTCAGGAGAAGTTTTTTTTTTATAATTTTTTGTCTGGAATGGTAAATTTTCCCAGTTTTAAAAAAAATAATTCATATTTTTTCTAAAGCAGATTTCAAAAATCTTTTAACGTTTCTTGCAATTCGGGCTGATAATACTCAGTTAAATTTTCAGGTCATTTCGACTAGTGGTTTGGCCCTTCTATTCACTTTTTTTTGAAGGGGAAATGTTCCAAATAACTTTCAAAGCTATA
>SEYY01000030.1:0-2500 GCA_009176605.1 Armadillidium nasatum | reverse complement strand
CTCGAATCCATCTCTCATGATATCCGAAGTTGGCGGACGAAACCAGTCAGCAAATAGAAGAAATAGAGAACAAAAAATCTTTTGAAAATTGGAGAGACAATTAATAATTATTTATTATTTATTATTATTATTATTATTATTATTATTATTATTATTATTATTATTATTATTATTATTATTATTATTATTATTTATTTTTTATTATTATTATTATTATTATATTATTATTATTATTATTTATTATTATTATTATTATTATTATTATTATTATTATTATTATTATTATTATTATTATTATTATTATTATTATTATTATTTTATATATTATTAATATTAATTATTTTTATTATTATTGCCATTATTTTATTATTATTATAATTTATTATTAATATTATTTTTTATTATTATTTATTCATTATTATTATTATTATATTATATTATTATTATTATTTTATTAATTGATTATTTTCATTATATTATTTTATTATTTTTTATAATTTTATTATTTATAATTATTATTATTATTGATTTTATTTTCATTATTATTATTTTAATTATTATAATTTTATTATTATTATATTATTATTATTATTGATTTATTTTCATTATTATTATTTTAATTATTTTAATTATTATTATTTATTATTATTTTATATATTATATTATATTATTATTATTATTGTTTTTTCATTAAAATTTTAAAATTATTTATTATTATTATTATTATTTATTATAATTTTATTTTATTTAATTAATTTATTAAATTTTATTTTTTATTATTTTTTATATTATTATTAATTTTTATTATTATTATATTATTTTTATTATTATTATTATTGATTTATTATTATTAATTATTATTATTTTTTATTTTATTATTATTATTATTTTATTTTTATTTTTAATTTTATTATTATTATTATAATTATTATTATATTATTATTATTATTATTGATTTTATTTTCATTATTATTATTTCAATTATTATCATTTTATTATTATTATTATAATTATTATCATTATTGATTTTATTTTCATTACAATTACTATTTTATAAATTTGAGCAGCTATTATTTTCATTATTCTCAATGAATAGTTCTTAGAATTAATTCGATATTTTTATATCTAAATAAAAGATTACTAAAAAATTGTTCGAAAGTTTTTAATGGGGAGATTCCTCTTATAAATAAGTCTTAAATGAAAGTTCAGACTATAATTTAATCAGTGATTCAAAATAAAATAAAGACGAAAAGAGACAAAAAAAAATTAAAGACAAAAAAGTCATTGTGTCGAAATAAAGTACAGTAAATATAAAAATCTATTATTAAAGATTTGTCAACTCAAATGAGGAACAAACGATAATTAATATTTAATTAGTGAGCAAAAAAAAAAAAGGAAAAAAGATAATTTGTAAAGAAAAATAAATTTAGTTGATAAGTTTCAGTATAAAGAAATATTTGGTGAACCAAATAAAAATTACCCGATAAGCAAAAGTCCAGACGATAGCCATAGAGCTAGAAGAGTAAAAAGATAATTTTTTTTTATTCAAATTAAAGTCCAAGCAAGAATTAGTTAAGCCTAAATAAGAACTGATGAAAATCAGTGAAAAAAAGTGAAGGTCTGCGCTATATTTCGTAAAATAAAATAAAATATAGATTATAATCTGTGAGAAAAAGCGCAGAAAGAATCCTAATCTGACTAGCTTTTAACTTAAATTTTTTTCCTTGAAACACTTTTACTTCTCTACATACACACTACTATATATGCGATTACATATATATATGCACACTATATATATATATATATATATATATATATATATATATATATATATATATATATATATATATATATATATATATATATATATATATATATATATATATATATATATATTATATATATATATATATATATATATATATATATATATATATATATATATTATATATATATATATATATATATATATATATATATATATTATATATATATATATATATATATATATATATATATAATATATATATATATATATATATATATATTATATATATATATATAATATATATATATATATATATATATATTATATATATATATATATATATATATATATATATATATATATATATATATATATATATATATATATATATATTATATATATATATATATATATATATATATATATATATATATATATTATATATATATATATATATATATATATATATATATATATATATATATATATATATATATATATATATATATAATATATATATATATATATATATATATATATATATATATATATATATTTATATATATATATATATATATATATATATATATATATATATATATATATATATATATATATATATATATATATATATATATATTATATATATATATATATATATATATATATATATATATATATATATAATATATATATATATATTATATATATATATATAATATATATATATAT
>SEYY01000029.1:132266-167416 GCA_009176605.1 Armadillidium nasatum | reverse complement strand
TATATATATATATATATATATATATATATATATATATATATATATATATATATATATATATTATATATATATATATATATATATATATACACAGTATAACCTTCTCCAGAATGGAAATGCTATTCATCATGTCACTGGGACATTTCAAATGTCTTCGTTAGTTTAGAAATTTGGAAACCTCAACAAAATTACAAGTTTACATTTTTTTCCCCAAGCATTAAGAGCCTAATTTATAAACTAAAAGTAGTCACTATTCCAACAAATTTTTTTTTTTTTTTTAAACGCAATTTTTTAAAATTTTAATTTTATAATAAAATAATTTAAAATTAAATTTTAAAAAACTTTATTAACTAAAATTTTTATCTTTTCTAATTCATTTAACGTGGCTTTCACAGAAACCCAACACTTGTAAAGGTTTTAAAATATTTTTTTTTATTTTTATTTTTTTCATCCTTTCTGCTTTCTTTTGTAATTAATTTCAGTTTCTTCTATTTTCATTCAAACTTTCTTGATGGTATATATATATATATATATATATATATATATATATATATATTATATATATATATATATATATATATAATATATATATATATATATATATATATATATATATATATATATATATGATTTAAAATTTATTATTCATTAAGCAATTTAATAAAATAGCAGTTAAAAATGTGCTTATTGCATATGGTGCTTACAATCTTTAAATTTATTTTATTAGTATAATTATGATGGAAGTCATATTTGCATAATTTAGTGTGATAAAAAAAAAGTAATGCTTAGTAACAGAATCTTTTCCATTTAATGAAAACTGCCGATTCATTAATACAGTAGTTAGAAATTGTTGTTAATATTTTGGGTACAGTTTTGAAAAAAAGTAATTCACATATTTTGGACACTGGAATACAGTACCCAGAAAATGTTTTTTGAAGTTCCTAAGCTTTTAAGTTTTTTTTTTTTTTTTTTCCTCCTAGAAATACTATACACCATTAAGCCTAGGTTTGGTTAGGTCAGGTAGGTGTTGGTCTGGTTTAGTTAGATAACCCTATTTAGGCTTAGGTGTGGTTAGGTCTGGTTAAGTTGGTAGACCTAGATTTGGTTACATCGGATGTATGTTTGTCCTACCAAAAAACCTTACCACATGTTTAGCACCTTTATAAGTAGCCAATATGAATGGAAAGTATTATGGGGTTTGTATTCTACGTTGGATTTTATTTTCTTGAAGGATTGAAATATTAAACGATTGAATGCTCATAGCGTAGCTTCAGAATTTAATTTTTATTTTAATGTGCCCTGTTTTTAAAAGGAAATATAAGTTACTATGTTATGTTGCAGTAATAATAATAATAATTAATTTTATATAGAAAAGTACTTGTATATGTAGAGTTGAATTGAAACTGCCATTATTGTGTATTCTTGCAAAATCTTCTACTGCCAAACTTTTATATTGTTTTATATATCTATAAGGTTCATTTTAAGAAGATGTATAAAAATTTTGATTGTTACTTTGATTACAAGTTAATAATTCACTTTATAATGTGATTTAAATGGATTCATTTTTTTCTCATTGTATAAGAATATTTGCAATTGTTATAAAAAGATAGTGTTAAAAGAGTCTTTCTCTCTTAATATGTTTAAAGAACTTGAATTTTTCTTTGCTGTGTTCATTGCTTATGCAAATTTAAATTTTATATGTAAAATAAGTTGTTTTCTTAGTGGATTTTTTGATAAATGTTTCTTAATATTTTTAAAAAGGATGAATGATACGGAAATAAGTTTTTGATTTCCAAATGTTTACTACTGAATTGGTACTTTTATGTATCTTTTCCAAAACCAGTATTAAATTTTTATAAAAATATGTCTAGTAAACTTTTTTTTTATTTATTTACCTTAGTATTTATACATAAATTTTTTTTTTTAAATTTGATCTGAAAAATTGGGAAATTTTTATAATTAAATACTTAAGCTTTCTGAACATCGTTTTAAATAAAAATAAAATTTAAAAGCTTAATTAATTAACAAAAAAAAAAAAAAAAAATTTTTTTTTTTTTTTTTTTTTTTTTTTTTTTTTTTTTTTTTTTTTTTTTTTTTTTTTTTTTTCAAATTTTTTTATTATATTATATATATATATATATATATATATATATATATATATATATATATATATATATATATATATATATATATATATATATATATATATATATATATATATATATATATATATATATATATATATATATATATATATATATATCCGTTTCTTGTTTCTGTCTCTTCAAGTCTTCCGCAAGAACAACGATCACCAACGAGGAGACGTTTCTGGCACTTTGGTGCTACCAATTGGTCTAACTTGCGGTTGTACTTCTCTGATTTCCCATGGAAAGATTATTGCTTCCGTGGGAGGAATCTCTCTGAATGTTTTTCAGTGCATTACCGAGGTGATTCACTTTGACTTGGTGGCGTATATTCTATATTCTTTTCCTTTGGCTAAACCTGAGAAACCTTTGTTTAACTATATATATATATATATATATATATATATATATATATATATATATATATATATATATATATATATATATATATATATATATATATATATATATATATATATATATATATATATATATATATATATTTTTTTTTTGTGATAAACCTAGCCAGCCAGAGGGTGTTTGCCATCAGCCCGTTATACCCTTGATTCATCCTTGAATGAATCTATTGACAGGGCTATAACCCTTCCTGGGGGCGGATTTTGAATATATATATATATATATATATATATATATATATATATATATATATATATATATATATATATATATATATATATATATATATATATATATATATATATATATATATATATATATATATATATATATATATAAATATATATATATATATATATATATATATATATATATATATATATATATATATATATATATATATATATATATATATATATATATATATATATATATATATATATATATATATATATATATATATATATATATATATATATATATATATATATATATATATATATATATATATATATATTTTTTTTTTTTTTTTTTTTAAGGGAGAAAATTGAGTTAATTTAAATATTCAATGTTTTTTTTATCAATTTTAGAGTTATGCCCTCAGAGTAAATTTTTGTAAGTACTCATCATTTGTTTTTATATATCTTTTTTTCTTACTTTTTTTATATTTTTAAAATTAAATTTTTATCTTTCATTATATATATTTTATTATAAGTCCAATTTGAGACTTAAATGATTTGTTGAATGGACTTCTTAATTAATTACAATATTACACATTACTCAAACATTAAACAAATTGCAATATAAAATAGAATAGAACCTTTACAAGGAAAATTTTTTATATTTACTTTGTAAAAATATATAGGCTATTTAACGCTTCACACACATTTGTTACCTTTGATTACAAATACCCCATTTTGATACTCATTTTCAATGTCCATTATATTTTCTCTATGTCCAATTTGCTTTATAGTTATTCCCTACCAAAGTTTCCACTATCATGGATTGTTTACCCTCTGAAGTGTACAATTTATCTTATCCTAGGCGGTGGTGATAGTGTCGCATTTACACAGTAATCATGAATCATAACTAGGAGAACCATCTCTCTTAAAAATAATTGGAAGATGCTGTATTTCTTGTCTTTTTTAGTCCTCTGTCAGTGGATCCTTTATTTGTTAATAGCATTCACCATCATCAGCATTCAGTGGTTTGTACTTTGTTTCCTTTCATGCATCCTAACTGATTCATTCTTTTTCATTAGTGAAGAAATTTTTGGCATTCTTCGTCTGAGACTTCCCCATCATATCAAATTGTGAAAATTTCTTTAAATATGTTACTCCTCCTCCAGTTTACAAACTACTATAGGATTGGTGTTATCTAGAATAACTGTCCAACCTATAAACTAGAGATATTTGTACAAGTACTCATAGCATTCAATCAGTAAAACATTTGATTCTTTCTGGATTTATTTTTTGCTTGCTTTTTTAATTAAACATAGATTATGACTACTTTTCCAGGAAGGCCAGAAAAGATAGACAAAAAAAGAAACCACCCAAGTGCAATCCTAACGCAAATTTATAAGGTGAGCACAAGCACAGGCTTTAATGTTCGGAAGATTAAATCCTACAGAAAAAACATGGTGGTAAGGAATTCCACAGACCAGAGATGGCTGGAATTTGAGAGGTATCCCAATGATCAAGTCTTAAGTTGTCTAATATGTACAAATTTCATGTAAATAAAAAGCATATTTGCAATGAGGGCGCTGTAGTAAGCAGTCAGTTCCTGCAAGCATTTGCTGCTGTAATGTCTATAGGAAATGAGATTTAGAATGTTAAGAATAATAGATTTAGACTCCACCCTATCCTATCCAAATGAAGAGTGGAACTGGAACTTCCAACCCACCTCAAATGTGAGAACAGTATTCCGTGCAAAGGAGGTAAAGACCTTCATATAATTAAGAGTAACTGTTTGGAAGGAAAACCTTGAATCTAAAGAAAAAAAAATAGTTTCTTTGAGGCTAGCTTTTAGTTACTTGTGTTATGAAGTTTCCAAGAAAATTTGTTTTCATGTTCAGACAAAGAATGTTAACAGGTGAGATGATAGAGCCCCATCGACGGAGATAGGAAAGTTAGGAAATTATGTTGAGAGGGAGATATGAAGAAATTAAGTTAAAAAAAAAAAAATTTGCATTTCAAATTGTGAAGTGACTTTACCGGAAAATCCCATGCATATTGGCAAAAACTGAATCGGAAAGTTTGTCTTGAAGTAACAATAGCTCTAGAGCAAAATATGAAGCAGATTTGAAATCAGTTACAAGTGCAACTAAAGAAATAATGAAATGTAGAAGTAGAGTGGAAGATAAAACAGGAACTTGAGGAACACCAGAATTGACAGGGAAGAATGAAGTAGCCCTACTATCAAATACCAATATGGAACGACATGAGGGGAAACAAGAGGAAAGATCTGAAGGAAAGGAAGCTTAGAGAGCAATGACAGAGGAGGACATACTCCACTATATAAAACACCCCCTATTGTCTCTTAGGCCAGATCATAAATTTATGATATAGGAAAATAAATCATCAATTAATTGATCTCGAACATCGAAAACCATACTGATGGTCTGAACTGAGGGAACAAGATTCCAAATAATCCAGAAAATTAAGAGTTAGAGATGGCTTTAAATTTTTAGAAAGAACACAGGTGAGAAATATAGGGTGAAAGTTATATGGTATTCGGATTTACTTTTTAAAGAAACCCAGAAGACAAATAAGAGACAGTAATGTGACTGTCTGTCCTAATTTTAAAGTAAAATAAACCAAATATTAAGATATATTAGCCTAAAGAAAAAGTAATTATAAATAATAAGAATTTAAAGACACTCACCGAGTATTAAAATAAAATGAGCTTCAAGCCAAATTTCTGATATTTATTTATAACTTTTAGTAGTATTTCCATAAATTAAGTTGTTTAGGAAGAAGTGCCTTTAAACGTTAAAGACTTTATTTAAGTTATTAAGTATTTTAATAGACAAATAGTACCTCTCTCAACTGAACAATTGCCATATAAACATCAGGGCAAATAAATCCTGACTCTATTACCATTTAGAACTTTAAAATGTTAGTCATGTATTATAGTCAATTTTTAAACCCCATAAAATGCCTAACAAGCCTACTCTTTGCTAAAATTAAGATCAAACAATGCAAATCAAAACAAGGGTAGGCCGTCAATGTCTTTAGTTCCCGTATAGCAATCTGAGCCCAAATTCAAGCCCTAATATTTTCAATAAACAATTAATAGTTAAAGAAAGGTTTTAATAGGTTATACTTAACGTTCTGAAGATCTTAATCGTCGTGGGTTGATATAATCTTTACAACAAAACTTACATTTTCAATTTTATAAGCAACGAGGTCTAAGGTATATTAGCAAGTAACCGCCCTACTTATTCAAAGGTAGCTAACCTTTTTTTTTTTTTGTTGCCATCCAAAATGGTAATTTTAGCTTTAGGGAAATTTAGATACTTCAAAAATAAACCAGTTAGATTTTCACTAAAAAGCAAATATAAAACCAAAAATAATTTTATCTTTAAAAGCAAAATGCAAGTATTTTCTCAATAATGGTTCTGAGCGGCAATCTTTTGGAAGTGGTCGGACGTGCCCACGCTTACAGCAATGAGAAGAGGTTTAGTATTAATTAAGAATGGCGTACAGTTGAACGAGTTACAACGCCAGTTTAAAAGCACAATTATTCAAAAAGGAAAGAAACGCCATCCATGCCACTAGCCCATCATAGTTGTTAGATTTAAATGCACCCGATCATTCACAATCACGGTTACTTAGGGTATATAGATACATGAGAGAATGAGTAGGAGAAGGATTCTAGAATTGTTCAGAGGCTAAAGAGCTAGCTTTTAAGCAGGATTTTTTAGTTACAAATCCATTACTGATTCAAGATAGCTGTCTTACCCATGGCTGTAGCAATATTTGTACAATTATTCAGTCAGTCATTCACCTTAATAATCCCAGTGGTAGGCATAGCTGTACAGCTTATATACACTCAGTGCAATATTTGACAGAGAAAATGTAGGACAAATTCTACAAAAGGGAAACGAATAACTACTTTTTTTGTTTTAAACTTATTGATAAAATGAATACATTAGCCTCAGTTTTTCTCATGCATATGACCAGTGGCACACTTAACAATTAAACTAAACTTTTTGATGTAGTCTTTATATTCAATATAAATATAGAGGACAAGATTACGTGTTTGTGATTCAATGTAAACATACTTTGATTTATAAATATAGTTATCTGCAATGGAAAATAAATTATCATAAAATTTCAAAAAAATACAAAAAAATTTTATGGTCAAACCCCTGGAAATTTTTTTTGTTGGTAAAAATTTTTAAAAATATAGTACTTGATAAAGTACTCAATGCTTATCGAGACTCTGTCAAATAGAATTAAGTTAGAAATTTCTTTAAAGGGCCTCTTTAAATATAAATAATCAGTTGTATCAATAACATCTAAGCAAATTTATTAAAATATATGTAATTAATTATGCTGAACATACAAAAATAAATTTTTTTTTTATCCATACTTGTAAAAGCTCATCAGAAGTTTCTGAGTATGCATAAGATGAGTTGCTCATACAATAAGATGCTTTTAAAATATCAACCATAAATTAAAAAAGAATCAATAAATCAGTAAACATAATATCAGTTAAGTTTAATTAATGAATATTTGTACAACTAATCATATCTTTTCAAACTTGGCTATAAAGTAAATCAAACTAAATCCCTATCCTTCATATACAAATTCAACCCTTCTCAAAGATTGAAAGTGAGCTTTTCTCAATCAGATTTTGAGGTAAACTAAAAATGAATCACCCTGCCATGAGAACTTATAGCAAAATAACTTTTTGTTTTTTCTGCCTATTGTAAGTTAATGAAATTATTCATATTTACATTATCAGTTGAAATTTTTTTTTTATAAATCTGAAATTTATTCCCTATAGGAAATTTAATTCTTTCAGAACACCTACCCAATTCCTTTAGCCTATTCTTGTTACTGCCTTCAGCATATCAATGTGTTGCCTTAGGTAAGAAACCTAATATTGCTGTCTTAAACTAATGATATCTAATGCTTTTTGTTAATAGTGCACAGATGAAAAACGGATAACCATACTGAGTTTCAGGTAGTGTAGAGAACGCTTGGTTATTTACAGAATTTTAGTTTTTGTAATTTTATTTAAAATTCACAAAGTAAGGATCATACCCCTTAGAACTTGAAAATTTTCTTTCTAGTCCTCTAAATAATGGGTTAATGTAAAGCGAAATTTAGGTTAAAAAAAAAAAATACAAAAACTTTCAACCTCTCTCTCTTTTATTTCAAATTATATTTACAGGAAAAAAAAAATAGATTCTTTCCTTAAATAATAATAAAAAAAATTACTTATAAATTGAAATATATTATTCAATTTTTAGTGCTTATTTTTTTCATTTTAAAATGAATATAGTTGTTTTATTTTTTTTTTTGTTTTTTGTTTTTTTAATTCCCTATTGCACAATAAAAATTGGAGATATGAAAATAGTAATTCATTTATCTTAAGCTGAGAAATCACCCAATTTGTATTAAAAATTATTAAGTATTATTGGAACAGTTTATTTCTTTACTAATTTAAATATTTACATTTGATTTATTTACATAAAAACCTTTCATATATATATATATATATATATATATATATATATATATATATATATATATATATATATATATATATATATATATATATATATATATATATATATATATATATATATATATATATATATATATATATATATATATATATATATATATTTTATTATAATTTAAAACTATATAATAAACGTTAATAAAATAACAAATATTAAAAAATTGTTTAAACTAGAATAATTGAATAAAAATTAACAACTTCTTGTGACTAAAATTTAAACTGAAAGTAGTCATAACTGTGCCTGATCAAATTTTTTTTAGGGTATATATATATATATATATATATATATATATATATATATATATATATATATATATATATATATATATATATATAATATATATATATATATATATATATATATATATATATATATATATATATTATGAGAATGCCTTCTAAGTACAAATAAAGTACAAAACGAGAAATAAAAATGGATTATTGTATTGTAAATGCCTCCCCGTGATAAGAAAGGCAGAATCATCATGTACAGTTGTGGAATAAAATTCTCCTTCGAAATTGAAGTCAAGGGAATATCACATTCAAGTTATAAAACCAATACTTTATCGTATATTTTGTATGATATAAAAAAAACTATAGTTTTAATTTTGGTGAATGAGAAATGATATTTTACTTATGATGATGTTAACTTGAATTTCTGGAAATCCATAAAGGTTGTTTTGAATTTCATGACTTATCTCTCAAAGGGTAACTTTTCTTCCTCATCTGCACTCGCTTGTTGCAATGCACATAAAAAACCATTTCTTTTAATATTTTTTTTATACTTATTAATGATAAAATTATGGACGGCTTATAAATATCACTTTTTTTTTTAGCAATAAAAAAATAATTGCAATAAAGATCAAGAATAGTATTAAAAAACAAAAATAAAAATATCCTATAGGTGATATGGGGATAAATTTATAAATGTATAAAAATAGGGTCAACTTTACAGTTGCTATTTGACGTATTATAAAACTCTTCACTCCTTCCACGATCTTGCTGTAACAATATAAAACTATAAATTCATATTATTTAACCGGAACTTTCGCATAACAACTATACTATATATTTTAATAAGGATTCTAACAATAAAAAGTAATAATTTTTCTCTAATAATCATCATTTGAATCTGGACAAAACTATACAACATTAACAATTTATACGACGTTTCAGCACTCTGAATTATCCTCTTCTACTAATTTTTGCGTGTCTTTGCCAGTATCTGTTGACGATGGGCTTAACTCTTTTTGGCGAATTTGTAGTGTAGGAGATGACCTCTGCATTATAGCAGAAGGCGAAAGCACCGCTAATTTGGGAGGATCTACTCCATTACCTGGAGAAAATGAAGACTGGAGCGTACTCCGGAGCTCCCTTGGATGTATCTATAGGGACTTCGTAAAGATCTTTGGCACTGCCATTCTCTGTTTCCGTCGTGGTGCCCGTCATTGCGTCATACATTGGGTTAGAGAAATTGTGATTTTTGCCAGTTTCCACTAAGTTTACACCACCTTCCAAGGGAACCTAAAAAAAAAAAAAAAAAAATATTTCAATACCTTATTAAATAGTGTCAACAAAATGTTACTGGATATATATATATATATATATATATATATATATAATATATTAGTATATATATATATATATATATATATATATATATATATATATATATATATATATATATATATATATATATATATATATATATATATATATATATATATATATATGATGAACATAACATTTTTATTCTGTGAACAAAATCTACATTTACGACAAGTATATTGTTTAGTAACAAAGTGTTACCATATAATACAAGTTGAACAGTGTATAGAATTTAAAATATATAATACAGATATTTTTACAATATATTTATTGCATTTATATTTAATTAATTAATAAAAAATTACCCCTCCAGCCCCATCTGAGCCCATAAATGAAGGTGGTCCTATTTCAACATTTGTGCCTTGTCTAAAGCTGACGCTTGACCCAGGAAGTCCTCTTCCTTTTAATGTTCTGAAATTAATACAAGATAATAATATTTAAGTTTATCACTAATATATACGTTCATTAAAATAAGCCTGTTTTAAATAATAACGAGAACTGTACTTACAAATTTCTTCTCTTATAGAAGTAATACATTGCCCCAAATATTGCTAAGACTATAATAACTAGAATAATTGGCACAACAGCTGAAGATGATGACCAGGCTTTTTCTTGAATAACTGGGGCCTTGGCAACGTAGTTTTCACAATATTCTCCAGTATGCTCAGTTTCTGTACAGTTGCATATTAATGATGTGCGATCAGCGCTTAATTCACATCTTCCACCGTTAAGACAACCGCATCCTCTTGGATTGGCCTTTTCGGGTTCAATTGCTATTTAAGAAGAGTACGTTAAATATTAATATTTCAGAGACTACAATAATAATTTTGAAAAGTTAATACAAATTATATATCTAAGCCCTTTTTTCAAATTATACACCAAATTATACACAAAACCAAAGATGAATTAATTAAAGGTTTTGAATTTCAATATTTCAAACTTACGTGCATCACAGCCAACATATCCAGATTTGAATGGTTTATTCTCCGGGCATGAGCATTTGTATCCTCCTGGTATGATGAGACATAAATGACTGCAGGTGTTATCTCCGCAAACGTCTCTTTTCGTTATGTTGTATCTTCCAGGGGCAAATACTGAAAAATTAAAGTCTTTTTATTTTCTTTTCGGAGGATCTTAGTTTAATATTTGAAGAAAATAAACTTTTCATGTGATATAATTATTATATCATTATGTATTATATTCAAAATATTGCTGTGAAATATGGGAAGAAAACTGTTTAATTATAAATACTACAAATCGACAATATTATTTGACTTGCTTAAACCACATTTCAATTACATTTTGTCTATTCTCTGTTGGTTAGATGGCATATGTAAATTCTTAAGGATATTTATATCTTATTTCTTTAAAATTGAAATAGGACTCACCTTTCACACTTTGAGGGTTGACATAGTCACCTGGAAGTTTCACTGGAACACCTCTTCCAAATTTATCCATCTTGTAAACTTCACTAGAATCTCTGGTAACCCAGTACAAGTCAGACTCAAATACATCCAGAGCAAGAGGATGTTTGAATTGTTCACCAGAACCAATAAGTTTTCTGTGAGAACCATCTTCTTTCATCATTTCTATTTTGTTTAGTTTGGCGTCCACCCAATAAATGGTATGATCCATAGAGTAATCGATTGTAATACCATGGGGCTGACTAATAGAATCAGAAACCAGAATTCTTCGTTTGCTGCCATCCATCCAGGATCTCTCTATTTTGGGGATAGAACCAATGTCAGTCCAAAACATGAGACCATGATCAGGGTCAAGGGCTATTGAGGTTGGTTCTTCTAGACCAGAGTTAATGACAGACCTTCTGTATCTTCCGTCGCTCGTAGAGACGAAAATGTTTCCGCGAGGTTTGCTACCAGTTCGGTCAGTCTCCGTCCAATACAAATTCATGCCATACCAATCAACAGCCAAGGCTGTTGGTTTACCTCGGCTTTTAATTTCCAAATCTTGAGCATAACCAACAGTAACATTTTGTTTCCCAGGGGAGCCAGGGATGTATGATCTTTTTATCGTCCTCTCATATGAATCTGTCCAATAAACTATACCAGATTTAGGTTCATAATCCAGAGACTTTATACTTTCTCCCTTTATAACGTCAAATCTTTGACCTCCATTTGTAAGATTAAGTCCCCGAATTTCAGGACCATTGGACACAACTAGGCTAATCACTCCGGTCTTCATGCGACAAACGCCGTTCAATTCCAATTCGAATCCTTCTCGACATGAGCATGAATATGTTCCATTCAAATTTGTACATAAATGTGAGCAATTGTGTGTTGACTCTTTACATTCGTCTACATCTATGCAATGCTTCGGGTTGTCCGGTGATACCTGGAAGCCATGGAAACAGTGACAAACATAACCTTGACCCCCAACTAGAGGAGTACATAGCTGATGACATCCTCCATTGTTTGTGTCTTTGCAAGTTGATTCTCGATCTGAATAAAAATATTTACAAACCGTTAAAGAAATGTAATTTTGTTTATCAAAATATGAATAAGATATACATTTTCTTGAAAAGAGACTTAAAAATAAGAAAAATTATTTTTTATTTCTAGGTAAAAATAATTATAATGAATAAAATCAAATTAAAAAAAAAAACGTTCTTGAAAATTAAATCAATTTATGTTTATGTACAGAAAAAAGTCGATGAAAATAGAAAAAAATGAGGATGACAGTAATTTAGCAGGAAAATAACACCAAAGTAGCTAACAAAGTCCTTCATAACAAACAAAGAGTAGTGTTACACTTACGGCATCCAAGTTCATCGGACTGATCTCCACAATCATCTGCAAAATCGCAAAGTTTACTGAAAGGCACACATTTTTTGTTAGTACAGCGATAGGAAGTAAAACAAGGCCTTGGACGGTAAGAACAGAGGGTCATATTGTTTTCATCCGAACCATCTCCGCAATTATCCTCTCCATCGCAGGTTTGGAAAAGTGGGATACATTTATGATTCTGACACTGATAATGAAGAACGCTGCATGTATGGTTTCCTGAGGGATAATATATCATTGAAAATATCTTCCAAAAAATATATAATTTCTTTCACTTGTAATTTCTCAAAATTACATAAATAATAATGAAAATAATGTAGGTGAACATACTACACATATCTTCTCTTTCATCTGAATTGTCGTAACAATCGTTATTTCCATCACAAACATCTCGTGTGTGAACGCACAAATGATTATCACACTGGAATTCATGTTCTGGACAATAGCGCCCATTCGGGTATCTTGGCGGGCAATCTAATTCGTCACTCAGGTCTCTACAATCACGATCACCATCACACTTAAAGTGATCCTTAATGCAATGGCCTGAAGAACATTTGAAATGGCCTTCCTATAAAGAAAAGAAAATAATTCATGAAAATTGTTTACTGGTTATAATAAAACAACTTAACATACGAATGAGCTCGAGATGTACTGTATAAGTAATGTAATTATTTTCACAATAAGAATTACGATTTCTTTTTAAATTGGTTTAGATAACATACTCTACATTCAACTTCGCTGCAGTTTTCTTCATCTGATTTATCGCCACAATCATTATCGTGGTCACAACGCCATCTACTGGGTATACATTTATTGTTTTTGCATTTGAACTCGCTCTCGGAACAACTTCGGTAATTATTTTTACAAATGGTTTCTTTTTCATCAGAGTTATCTCCGCAATCATTTTCAAAATCACACAACCATCGTCTGCAAAGAAATGCAATGGTTTATAATATTTCCTAAGAGTAACTAAAACAAACATAAGTAAATAGTTTTTCGGCAAATTTACTTACTTTGGGATACAGCGTCCATTATTACATTTGAAGTCTCCAGACTTATCGCATTTTGGACAATTTTCTGGCAATTCATCGGTGTTATCACGGCAATCATCTTTACCATCGCAGTAGAGCCATTCAGGGATGCATCGATAATTGTGACGATCGGGGCATCTATAAATAATAAAATTTATACGATTTACACAGAGAATTAATCTTTTTTTTATCTTTTGGCTTAACTATGAAAAAATGGTCAGTAATTTTCTTGTCTTAACCCTCAGACTTTCGAATAAAAAACTAATGTAGAAGTTGAATTCTTTACTACTACTAATACTAATAATAATGAACAAAAAATAGATTTATGATAGCTGTAGGCTTTCATTTTCATATACATAGAAGAGAATAACAAAATAAATAATACATACTTTCGCCATCCTTCCGTACAGTTTCTATTTCGGCATTTAAATGCAAGCTCGTCTGAGTTATCCCCACAGTCATTATCTCTGTCACAAACCCATTGGCTTGAAATACACTTGCCATTATCGCAACGGAATTCTATTTCTTTGTCACATGGTCGATTATCTGCCAAAAATAAAATAAAATAGAAGCATTTGTTGTAATTAAAAAAATTTATTTAAAGAAATGCAGCTGAATTGTTACTGTGAAAACAAGAGAACATACACAAACTGGACTGTAGAATCGGAAAAAATTTCGTTTTTACTATAATATATTTGTAATTAAGTTAAAAATAAAGGGGTATGGGATCGGGTAAAAGTAAAATGAGGAAATAAAAATTTATGGGCACTACAGATAAACGTACACAAATTTAATAAACTGATACCTAACAATACCTAAATAATTAGGAATATAATAAAAAAAAATCAGAAATAACATACAAACAATTAAAAATTATACTAAAACAATCCTTTGTTAGGCCAAAAAACGATAAGTGTACGAGATATTTAAAAAAAGACAATAAAATACGTACGACAAGTCTCTGGAGATTCGTCGGATCCATCTGGACAATCTTTATCACTATCACAAACCCAAGCTCTATTTATACATTTTTTAGAAGAGTGGCACTTAAATTCAAGTTCAGCACAAACGGGGCAGTTTTCTTCATCGGATCTATGGAAGGGGAATGGTATAGATACAGTTTTAAGTCAATTAATTACCTTAATTAAACATTAAGAATAAAAATTACATTTGATATGAGCATTGCTACATTTTTAATTATCTAAATATTTTCGGTTAATATTCTCAAATGAAAAATAAACTTGTCGACATCATTGATATATATATATATATATATAGATATATATATATATATATATATATATATATATATATATATATATATATATATATATATATATATATATATATATAGAGATATATATGAGAGAGATATAGATAGAGAGAGAGAGAGAGAGAGAGAGAGAGAGACTACTTATTCCCCTAGAAGTATTCAACCTTGTCAAAAAGCTCATGCCGAAGGCATTCATTTAAAACTCCTAACCTAAATCTATTGCAGCCATAACACAAATATTTACATGATCATATAATATCTCACACCTTTTCTGGAAACATGCCCACATAATACCCACTTTAAAATCAAATAAAACACTCGATAATCCCACCTGTTCCTGACCCCCATCTTTTCTAGTCTCCAAAGTATTTGTAAAACTGATCCTACTCAAGAGTCTCTTTACATATACCCTTGTTAGACATACAACACGGCTTCCAACGAAAAGATTCTACCACAGCGCTCCTCACAAATTTGACCCAACACATTTTTATGGGTTCTAATAAAAAAAATCCCTCCTCTTCATATGCTCCTCGTAGCTATATACACCAACAAGGTATTCGATACAGTTCGCAGTCACCTTTTAATAGACAAAATACTAAACACAAATCTTAGCATCAAAGCTAAAAAAAAAAAAAAAAATTCTCTGGTCTCACAGCCAATGGCACTATTCATCTGAAACATAAACTATATAACAGAATCTCCCAAAGGTGCAAGGTGCTATTTTCCTCCCACACACCTTAAAAATTAATAGTTACACCAACGACTTAACTATCACTATCCAAAATTTATCTATAAATAACGTATCCCGAGTATTACAGCAAAGCATAAACTTACTAATAGGTAACAATAAACAGAATTAATATCTTACCACACAAAAATCTACAATTACACTACTCACTATGGGCAGAAAAAAACTAATTCCCACCCAACAATACTCCTAGCAAACAAGACTTCCTCTTAACAAAAAATCCACCATCCTAAGACTAACATTTGACACCTATATGACATTCCACACGTCGGTATCACCTCAAAAGTCACACACAAACTCAGTGCATTAAATACCCTAACCCGCACAGATTTCGTTTAACAGAAAAAAAATCTGGCATTAGTTTACAAACAATATATCCGCTTCTATTAAATGGCATGGGCTGCGGTTCTCTCACAATCTAACCTAAATAAATTGGAAATCACCCGAAACAAAGCACTAACAACGAAAATAGGCTGCATCCCCAATACACCTATTCATTAACTACTAACAGAAAATACATCCTATAAATGACCACCAAGATAAGATTAGTTGATTTTATAAAGTAAATCTCTCTCTCTCTCCATAGATCGTCCACTACATCTGACATTTTAGCGGTCCTCCCTCCAAGAACAAATAAAAAACACACCAGCATCATACTATTCAAGTATTTATAACACTCTCCCCCACCCCCTTACCACCTTCATCATTAAACATTTCCATACACAGATTACCCAAAGAATAATCTCCACATGTTCTAACACCACTATACTACAGTCTCGTTCACCAGAAATTTCAAGTACAGAAAAATCCAAAATCCTTGAACCGCAAAACTCGTACAACATGATTCCAACTTCACTCTGGTCACCATCAGGGTCAGAATAAATATAGCACCCTCCCCCCACAGCCAAAGATGTCCCTATACAACCCCAGATAACACAAGACACCTACTACTTAACAAACTGACCATGACTAACACAAGACACAATCAAGCTATTTCTTTCCTGAACGACCTGTCTTGGGTTTGGCAGGTGATAAATTTTCTTTGGGGCAGATTTTTCTCTTAAAGAGGGGGTGGAAGGCATCAAGGTTCAGGTATATATATATATATATATATATATATATATATATATATATATATATATATATATATATATATATATATATATATATATATATATATATATATATATATATATATATATATATATATATATATATATATATATATATATATATATTAAAATTCCTACCCATCAATGCAGTCGTTTTTGCCATCACAAATTCTAAGGTAGCTGATGCATCCGATTCCATTCTTACACTGGAATCTACCGGCGTGGCATTTTCGTTCTGGACAATCGTTTGGTTCATCCGTACCGTCCAAGCAATCTGTAACTCCGTCGCATTTTCTATAAGCTTCTATACATTTATTATCTTTACCTGCGCATCTTATTTGTCCTTCTGTGCAATTTGCGATACAAGTTTTCCCGTCTTTCTCCAAGTAGAACTGATCTGGACAAGCACAGGCAGCAGTAATTTTCTTTCCATTCTTGGGAGATAAAAGGCACAAATGGGAACAACCTCCATTATTTTTACCACACGGATTATCATATGGTAACTGACGGAGGGAATGATATATATGAATATCATATGGGCGGTGAGTTGTGTTTCTTAAGGAAGTATAGTCATCTCCCGTGAATTTCTTGGCTTTCAGAATAGCTTTTAAATTCCAATCTGTCCAATACATATAATCATCAAATACTGTTATGGCAAAGACATGGGGAACCTTCTCTCCTGTTATAATTCTCTTTTGATTTCTGCCGTCGAGGTCAGCAAATGCGATGTAATCTAAATGGGCATCTGCATAAAATATTTTATCAGAGAAATAATCAATGGTTAAAGCATTAGGCCAAATTAATTTGTCCTTGTAGGTGATAATTCTGCTGAAATTTGATCCATCCATACCAATTCGACCTATATAACACTGCAAGTGCCAGTCAGTATAATAAACGTATCCTACTCCAGGGTGAACAGCGACAGCACGAGGGTCATTTATTCCTTGATATTTAATTGTTCGTCTGTTTGTTCCGTCTAACTCAGAAACATCTAAGTGTTTGCTAAATCTATCTAACCAATAAATTCTTCCTTCCGACCCAGTCCACGGCTAATCCCTCTAAACCATTTGCATCATGCTTAATAATTTCTTCCTTTTCTGTTCCATTAATCTTTGCTCTGTAGATAATTTTAGCTGTGACATCAGCGAAGTAAATCATTTCGTCTTTTCGATCAAAATCTAGAGCAACAACATTTCTTAAATCTTGATGCATGACCATGTATTCTGAAGCGTCCGTTGTCAGTCTCCTTACGTAGTATTTATTAGTGAAGAAAAGCCACGGCTCTTCGTCGCCCTTACGTTTACAGGTGGATCCATCCAGTTCTTTTTCATAAAATCTAGCGTCACACTTGCAGGTGTAAGATCCTGGAGTGTTTGTGCACCGCTGAGAACACACTTCGGGTGTCTCAATGCATTCATTGATATCATCACATGCTTTGCCATCGCTTAGTAACCTAGAATATATATATATATATATATATATATATATATATATATATATATATATATATATATATATATAATATATATATATATATATATATATATATATATATATATAATATATATATATATATATAATATAATAATAATAATAATAATAATAATAATAATAATAATAATAATAACTTACTTATAGCCTTCATTGCAAGTACATTCATAGCCAATAATAGTGTTGACACATTTGTGCCCACACTGATGAAGCTCAAGTTTGGCACATTCGTCGATATTACAGTGCAGAGGTTCGTCAGAGTCATCTTTGCAATCGCTTACTTTATTACAAACGAGTTTTAAGTCAATACACTCATCATTTCTGCATTTGAATTTTCCTGCTTCACATTTTTTCTTAGATTCTACAAATTTTAATGATAACATTTAAAGGTAACAATTTAAAACAATTCAAAATCAAAGCAGTTAGACTTAGTCTAAATAGTATATAGTGATAGTGCATGGAAAGAAACATAAATAACTGATATTTTCTGCTAACTGGATACCTTCGTAAGACAAGAATTATGACAAAAAAATAAAATAAAATAAATAAATAAATAAACTTAATTCTTACCACAACCGACTTCGTCAGAAGAATCCCCACAATCGTCTTCACCGTCACATCGGTAATTCTGACTGATACACTTTAAGTTCCGACAAGAAAATTGATCCTCTGAACATTCTTTATAAATGCAATCGTTACTTTCGTCTGATCCATCACCACAATCATTATCATGATCGCATCTCCATTCCTTTATATAAATGGGAAAACGATTAGTACAAAAACTGTAATGGAATAGGTGACTTAAAGTATTTAAATATAACAATTACTTTTAGATTCTTTTAAGATTATTTTCATTTAAAGATTTAGTAGAAACTAATTACTAGTCTGTCAATTATTATGTATAATTATTTGAAATATTTAAAACTTTATTAATTAAAACTATTACAAGTAAGCTATTTACCTTTACGATACACCGGTTGTTTTTACAACGGAATTGTCCTTCATCACATGGCTGGGGTTCGGGGCAGTTATGAAGAGTGGAATTTTCATCAGCTCCATCAACACAGTCTGGATCACCATCACATACCCAACGTTTCGGAATGCATTCAGTTCTTCCCCAAGCACGATTGGCAGAGCAAGTAAATTCACTTTCAGGGTCGCAGGTTCGGCTTCCTATAGGTAAATATTCATTATTATTTTATATTTTAACTCAAGACCTTATAAATACATAAAATTAAAAAGCTTCTTTGCAATCAAATTCACAAACTCCGGTGATTATGACTAAAATGTAACGCATAACTTACCACATTGATGCCTATCATCTTCATCTGACCCATCAAGACAATCATTATCTCCATCACAAACATACGTTTTGGCAATGCAATTGCCATTATCACATGTAAATAGATCACCAAAGCAGGTACGATCCTCTTTCTTACAGTATTCCTCAGGTTCGTCAAAATTGTCTCCGCAATCATCATCACCATCACAATGCCATGTTGCTGGTATGCAACGATTGTTTGGGCATCTGGCAAAAGGTTTAAACAGAATTAAATTTGAATTCTTAAATAAATTTAATTGCCAAATACAAAAAAAACACAAAATAGTTACTCAAGACCTCTATATTTTTTAATACCAATGAATCGGCAATTAAAAGAAAGAAAATATTTAATATTTATTGAATGAAGTATTGATTTAAAAATCATACATGTACAAAAATTAAATTGCACAATTAACATTTTGTAAAGCAAAAGGCAATGAAAACTATATAAAAAAATTAACACCAGCCAAACGCATGCGTGTCTCTTTGCAAGGCGAAAATTACGTTATTATTATTATTATTATTATTATTATTATTATTATTATTATTATTATTATTGTCAAGTTAATATTCTTACCTTATACTATTAGGAGGACATGTCTGTTTATTACAGTGAAGTTCATCTTCGTCAGAATTATCCCCGCAGTCATCATCACCGTCACACAGCCAATAAGGTTCAACGCATATTGTCGTATTTCGACATTTTAGATAGTTCGAAGGGCATGTTACATCTGGACATCGATCTCTGGATTCATCAGTAGCATTTTTGTCTTTGCAGTTGTTGGAACCATCACACACCTTTTATAAAATAGACACAAATTAATTTTCTCAAAAAAAAAAAAAAAAAAAAAAATTTTTGAATGGAAGTAAATTATTGCAAATAAAATGTGTATATTTTGTCTAATTTAAAAATATGATTTCTTTGTTAAATAGAATAAGAATAAAAGAATAAAAAAAATTAATTACCTGTGACATTGGTATGCACCGCTGATTGGCACACGTAAATTCCCCTTCTGCACACGGCTTGTAATCACATTCTTCTTCGTCTGTTCCATCTCCGCAATCATCTTCGTGGTCACATTTCCAAGAATTGAAAATGCATCGCCCGTTTTTACAACGGAATTCATTTATGCTGCAAGTGTGATAACCTACAAAAATAATTATTAATAATAAAATTAATAAATATAATATCTAGACAGATGTAATAAAAAATTTTCAATATAATTTATTTTAATGAGAGTATATAATGAGGCACAAACAAATTTGAAATTTGGTTCTAATGTGATTACATACTGCAATAATTCTTGTCCTCGTCTGAATTATCCCCACAGTCGTCTGACCCATCACAAGACCAAAGACGAGATATACATTTTCCATTTGCGCAAATGAATTTATTAGGAGCGCAAGTGTAATTCGATTGTACACACATTCTATTTTCATTCGCTAATTTGGTTGTCGCATTACATTTACAGTCTACTTTCTGAAAGGTGATAAGTAGTATTACACATTTTATTTTATTTTATTTTATTAAAATTTTTTATAAAATATTTTATGAAATGTAAAATATTTGAATTATTTTTAAAATATTATTTCAAATTATTTTAATGCTAATATAGCTAGTATAACAGGATCTTATAATGCACTAAGTCCACAAAATTTTCTATCTTAAATAGGAAGAGCATCTAATGCAAACAACACTTAGAAATAACTAAGAATTAGTTTAACCTTATAAAGTTAAAAAAAAAAAAAAAAAAAAAAATTCGAGGAAACTTACTCCTTTATCTGATACCGGATGACAAGATTGTGCACAACCACCATTATTCACTTTACAAGGGTCCACATCACACTTCTGTCTAGCTTTCGAAAACATCTGAGAATATATATATATATATATATATATATATATATATATATATATATATATATATATATATATATATATATATATATATATATATATATATATATATATATATATATATATATATAGAGAGAGAGAGAGGAAGGCATGATAATGAGATAAAGGTTGGAACCATTGGGCACCGGAGTGCTGGGTAATGCTTTATTTCCTAATACTTCCACCGTTTCGGAATGCTTTACGTCCACCTATATATATATATATATATATATATATATATATATATATATATATATATATATATATATATATATATATATATATATATATATATATATATATATATATATATATATATATATATATATATATATAATAATACTAATTTATATATGCAGTTACTTACCTGAATATCTCTAGGAGATTCATTAAGGCGTGATACCATTTCGCGCATGTTACTTCCAGTATATTTATTAGCTCTGTAAACGCCCCTCAGCTGCAAATCGGTCCAATACATGTAATTTTCGTGGATTGTAATCGCGAATGGGTAAATCGTCGCCGAAATGAGAACCTTTAGTACATTAAATGAATGAGTGATTTATTTTATCTACTTTCAATTAGCAAATAAATAAATAAAATAAAATAAAAAAAAAAAAAAAAAAAAAAAAAAAAAAAAAAAAAAAAAAAAATATATATATATATATATATATATATATATATATATATATATATATATATATATATATATATATATATATATATATATATATATATATATATATATATATATATATATATATATATATATATATATATATATATATAATGCATAAAAATTTTATTTTACGTAACTAATTTAAAATTTGAAATTTTAAAATCATAAATGTTAATAAAAATTAAAAGTGATAGAACAATATTACCTATATACAATTATAATTAATTTTTGAAAATAAGTTAATAAAGAAAATCATACTTCTCGACTGGTTCCGTTTAAATACGCTCGTTCAATTTTTTCTTCAATTGCATCAGTCCAATACATCATTTCCTGTTCATAATCTATGGCTAAGCCACTAGGCTGACTAATGTCTTTATTAATTAAAACTTCTGGGAAGGTTCCTGCCATTGTTGCTCGTAATATTTTGCCTTTAATGACGCTCTTACCCCAGTCTGTATAGTACATATATCTATAGGAGGAAAATTTGATTAGTTATTAATTTGCTGCCAATTGCTTCGTATGAAAATATATAATTAAAACTCTTTCATATCACTAAATGAAAGAACTAAGAATCTTAATGCAAAAAAATCTTGAGATGTTACACAAAAATTAATATTTACCCTCTGCATGGGTCCAATGCTATAGCTCGAGGTCTGTCCACTTTAACAATCATTACAAGATGACTTCCATCAGAGTTGATTGAATAAATACTCCCATTATTGGTATCAGCAAAATAAATTTTATTTGCTACCCAGTCGTAAGCAACACCTTCAGGTATTGTTGCGAATGGCAAACTAACCAATTCTTCAGGGCTGGATGGAGAATCACTCGGTATAATACCCATTCGTGAAAATGGCCTAACTTGGGTATAAATCAGTTTTTTGTCATCATAATCGAAATCTAAACCAACAGCATTTACAAGGCCACCAACTGGTTCAAATGGAACACTATGTTGACGCGGAGTCAAGAAAAGACTTCTGATCTCAGTTCGAGTAAGGAAAATTAGAAATTCATCCGGATCTTTACAAGAACGTTTGTCTTCTGCTAAAACCCCGACAGCACAGGCGCATTTATATGGACCTTGCTCATTCTTTTCAGGTAAAGAAAAGCATAATTGTTCGCATCCTCCATTCCCTAAACGTGTACAGTGATTTTCAATTTTTGTTGGCTGGTTATTAGGATCAAAAATAGCAATATCACGGAGGGTTTTTAAGTTTGTTTTAAATCTTTCTGGTGCAGTTGTGTTTCCAGGGTGCTTAGAAGCTTTAAATATGGTTCCTAGGTTCCTGTCTATCCAATATATTGACTCCTCCGAAAGAGCAAGTCCCATAGGATTTGGAAGATTTCTTCTTATAATTTCACGTTTGCCGCCAGCGAAGTTTATCTAATAACAATAAAAATATAATAATTTTACACATAGTGAATTTTTTAGTTAGTAGGATTCATTGTTCTAAAATGGAAAAGAAAAACTTGTTTTAACTTATTTCAAAAAAAAAAAAATGAAGAACATTGGATCGAACCGGTTGTACGTCTTTCAATACCTCTACAATGGGAGGAATAAAGCAAGCATTTTAAATTACAGTAATGACATAAAAGAAACATAAACCATCATCAGATTTACCTTATTGATGGTGTCTAATCTGGAGTCTACCCAGAAGACATCGTGCGTGTACATATCAACAGCGATGTCTCTCGGATTTCCAATTCCAGTGGTTACCAAAGGTTTCCAGTTTGACATATCCAAATTGCTAGAACCGATAGCTGGGAATTGTCCATAATCAATCCAGTAAAGTAACCTGTAACAAAAATAGTAAGTGAATATAGGTAAATAATTATACACATAATCATGACTGGAGTTATTTATACTAATCTTTACAAAACATCTATTATTATTATTATTATTATTATTATTATTATTATTATTATTATTATTATTTACCTTTTAATGGGATTCACAGCCAATTCTCTAGGGGCATCTTTGGTAAGCTTCAAAAGTACCATTCTGTTTGTACCATCAAGCCAAGATACTTCCACGTATGTTTCATGAGAGAAGACATTAGTGAAATAAAGGTTATTGGCGATCCAATCAACAGCAAGTCCCCTAATACCGTTGGAACCGATTCCATCAGTAATAACACCAGTATGATTAGAACCATTAGAATTTGCTTGGTAGATACCATTAAGTCCGTTTTTATTAAATTCTATGTAGTAAATAAGTTTTTTGGCGTAATGGTAATCTACATGCAAGATATTGTGTTCTGTAAATGAAATACAAAAGATTAGTAATCGTTACATGAAATAGAAAAAATTAGTTTCAATTAAATTTAATTATTATTTGATTTATTATATATCAAGTAGGTTATGTTTCCAAATTATCAAGATAGAAAAATTTCACAACTTTTTTTTTTTTTTTTTTTTTTTACCTTCTCCTGAAACAGGAGCTAAAGCTTCTGCAGCATTTTCTAAACTAAATCCTCGAATGGTATCTAACTGAGAAATAACGGCGAAAGTTTTGTAAGGTTTGCAGCGATTTTCTTCCTTTTCTTTGGCAACGTAACCAACTGTACAGCGACATTTTCTCTTGCTTCGACCTGTACAGGAATGCATTTTCTCTTGCTTCGACCTTTAGGAATGCAAATGTGTTCGCATCCACCATTGGAAACCATGCAAGGATTCGATGACTCAACTGATAGGAAGAAAATGATATTAAATATGAGTCTTTATGCAAAGTTTTAAAACAAATTAAAACGAAGATGAAATAAGACTAAAACGTGAGCTTTATAAACAACGTTAATTAATGAAAAGCAAATAATAATAATAATTTTAATCTTTATTCATTTTTCTAATTACAGAAGTTTTACAAAGAAAATCGTATATTTTATAAATAATAATAAAATATTATTAATAATAATAATATTATATTATTATTATTATTATGGTTACTTAAACGGTATATACTAAATGGTATATCAACAGTCTTATTCCGAACTGCATGGTTTCAATGAGAATGAATTTTAAGAATTAAGAATGTCAGTTTTAAGATTATGCTCTACAATGAAATATAATAAATTCAGTTTTGCAGTACTTACTCTCAGCTGGCATTTCTCCCGGACGTTTTGTAAACACTCTGAGGGAATGCAACTTTGGTTCGTTGGAAACTAAAACTTTAGGATCGGTGGCATCAGGAAGTCTGACTTGGACAACGTTTTCGTACAGGGAATCCAGATAGAAGAGGTCTTAAAATTAAGATAAAAATAAGTATTTTACAGTATACATACATCAAAAAAACTCGAATTTTATAGTGCATAGATACATCAAAAACTCAAATACCATTCAAAAAATAAATACAAGGGAATTTAGAAAGAAGTTCTTAAAATAATAAGTATTTAGTATACATCAAAAATCCAAAGAATTAATAATTATATTATATTAAGCATATATTAAGTAAGTATATTCATATTTTAAGTATATTCACTATAAAAATATCTAAATATATATAGTTAAACTTACAATTATTATGTACTGCCAAGGCTCTTGGTCGGGCAATATTATTTTCTTGTTTGAGAAGAACTCTCATACCAATACCATAAACATTACAAGTCATTATCTGAATAAAAAAAATTAAATAATTATTATAAATTTTCATTTAGAAATAATTAGATTTTGAAATCAAATAAAAATATATATATATATATATATATATATATATATATATATATATATATATATATATATAATATATATATATATATATATATATATATATATATATATATATATATATATATATATATATATATATATATATATATATATATATATATATATATATATATATATATATATATATATATATATAAAATCAAACACAGTCACAGGCATTTAAAATAAAGTAACAAAAAATAATTTCCAATTATTAAAAAGAAAATTTTTTTTTTTTTTTGAAAAATAATTTTTATGCCCAACGGAATTTCTAAAAGAAATAAATCATTAAATAAAAACAAGATATCAACAAAATAATAAAAAACCAAAAAATCATAAAAATGACACCTACTACTATTACTACTACTACTACTAACAACAACAACAACAATGACATAAAAATCTAGTAATGTAAATTTTTAATAACCTGAGCTTCTATATGATCCTCCAGGCGCTTGAAAGAAAGAAGGAAAATTTTGTGATGGAAAAAATTGTAAAACTTGTCAGAAAATACAAATATGCAGAAAACGATTTAACGATCGGTACCAATTAGCTGTTAAGTATATTGAGTTTATTCTAATACACAAATTTCCTAAATGCTTTTAAATTACTTACTGTTGCTTCGTTGCTTGTTGACCAGAACAACATACTCATTTGGTAATCAATTGCGATAGACTCTGGTGATTGTGCACTTGATAACTTATAGATAATCATTGGGTTTTCACCATCCATATCTACACGTCCTACTTTTGCTGGTACCCCAGCTCCACCATCATCCAACCAGAAAAGCCATCTACATATATATATATATATATATATATATATATATATATATATATATATATATATATATATATATATATATATATATATATATATATATATATATATATATATATATATATATATATATATATATATATATATATATATATATATATATATATATATATATATATATATATATATATATATATATATATATATATATATATATATATATATATTCTCAGGAATTACTATAATTCATTATAAATATATAAAAGGACACAAATAAATCAATATCGTTTAAAACGTACCCTTCCAATGGGTGAACACACATTGATTTGGGTCTTCCAACACCAGTCATGTTACCATTATTGTCAAGAATTATACTCTGATATTGAGTCGTACCGTCAATCTTGAATACTTCTATATTACTGGCAATTCTATTGCCAATATACATATTTTGACCAATCCAGTCGTACGTCATAGCATAAGGGGCACCAATGATGCCCAGATTAATAAATGTTGACTTGTTGCCTCCCCCAACGGGTATGCTATAAACTTTGCCCTATGAAATATATTTAAAATTAATTTTTATAATACACAGGTAAATTACCAGCTAAATTAAAAAAAAAAAAAAAAAAATTATCACTTTTTTTTTTTTTTTTTTTTTTTTGCTGTTCTAAACTTACTTTCTCCGAAGTTTCATCATCTAATTCTACCCAATAAATTTCTTCCTTTTTCCTGTCATAATCCATAACAATTCCGTTTTCAACACCAACAACAGGAGAAAGGAAACCTTCTGATTCCCCAGTGTTTGTGTCGAGTCTCATATCGACAATCTGTTTGTCTTTCATGATCATCAAGAATGGAGTTTCGTCTGAAGATATAAAAATCAATAAAATTAATGATGGTAAAATATAATCTTCACTTTCACTTCACTAGTTTTACCTTCTCTAAGATATACTGTCCAATTCAGAAGAATAAAGAGGTAATTAGGAACTTCTTTTATCTCAGTATAAAGAAAATCATTGTTTAATTTTCTATTTCATTAGAGAATTCAAAAATTTAATGGTGATTGCATAAAAAAAAAAAAAAAAATTATTATTAATTCTACCTGAAAAAACACACGATTAAAAATAAATGAATTTCAAAGTCAAGAATGAAGTAAAAAAAAAAAAAAAAACTAGTGAAAATATATCTATGTACAAACCTTGAGTACACTCGCCGTTCTTCCCTAATATGTAACCAGCTCTACATTTGCATGTATATCCTATAGGGTGTTTCAGCAAGCAAAGGTGAGCGCAAGGATTCGCTACTACATTCGTTAGTTCCATTCGGCTGTAATAATTTTAATCAATAATAATGCTTTTGTCTTACTAAAGCATTTGTTACTTAATTATTACATTGGTGTTAGTTGATATAAAAAAAATATATGCTGAAAGTTTTAAAGGTGCAATAAATATCCTTACTATTTTAGTTCCTACAAATTTAATACTATCATTTTATTGTTCAAAGAAAATAAAAGTGATGCATGTTAGCTTTTTAAATTGGGTTACTCACCTGCAAAACAGGATGAACGGCTTGTATACTTAGGGGATGGGACACATAATGAGAGACGACGCTTTCGTTTTTCCCAGTGAATTTATGGGCAGCAACAACACGATTTAACTGTCTATCAGTCCAATAAACATAGTCTTCAAATACAGTTAACGAGTGAGGATGAAGGAGATACAAATTTGATGCAACAACCTAAATATCCAAAGAATTATTGTTATAATTAAAAATCTATTGTTACAATCAAGCTATTATCTTGTACTATTTGTAAAAATGTTCAATTTTTAGTATATATAGAAGAGACCATTGAGGAAAGTACCTGTTGTCTCTCTGTGCCATCATAGTTGCAGAAATCGATGTAATCTAACTTTGAATCGGCGAAGTAAATTCTTTTATTAGGAATATCCAAAGTGATTCCATTAGGCCAAAATATTTTTGTATTTATAATAACTGAACGATTCTCTCCATTCAATCCAACTCTTTCAATTCTTGGGTTCTCTCCCCAATCAGTCCAAAATAGCCAACGAGCACTAAAAGTGATAAAGAGTTCAATAAGTAATATTTTGAAGTGTTTTTGTGGCCTATACTAAACAAATCACAGGTTATCAAAACGGTATAAAACACAAATGACATACCCTTCTAAGGGATCCAGGGCAAGCCCTCGGGGCTGAGTGATATTCTCGTTTAACAACACGAGTCGATTGGAGCCATTGTGAGTTGCAACTTCAATAATATTTAGTCTAGAGTCAAGCCAATAAAGATTATTAGTTATCCAATCAAAAGCTAATCCTTCAACTAGGTCAAGACCACTTGCAATAATCTGAAAAGTTTATAAAATCTTTTAAGTGAAAATAATTCTACATGTAAAAGGTCAATTTCAAAAAAAGAAAATGTATTTTACAGTTTATAGGCAAGAAAACAGTATATATATATATATATATATATATATATATATATATATATATATATATATATATATATATATATATATATATATATATATATATATATATATATATATATATATATATAATATATATATATATATAATATTCTTTAATTCAAATCAATAGATCTTGATGTTATATGATAAATTGTACATAAAATTTCTCCCCAAAAGGGACGGAAACCTATATAACTATGATGGACTAGTAACCTTGTGATGGAAGCAATCAGTATCAAACAGTGACAAAAAGAAATAAAAATGAAAAGTGAATATCCCACCCATCATTCTAAACCCTGGAACAAGAAGCACACCACTTAATTTTCAGTGTTCACTGTCAATTTTGTTAAGAGAGACAAACCTTTAATAGTAACAAGGGCTTAAACAAATTTTTTTTTTTCATTTCATGAAAATAAAATGAAGAAAGGTTAAAAACATTGTATTTTTATACGTATCTTATTAATTATCATAATTTATATCTAACTTGAAATATTTGATAGGGAGTCCCTGAATATGGAGGTGAATAGTAGAATAAGTCTTGATAGTTTCTTACCTACTGTTGGTGTTTCTTGTTCTTTGACACTCATTATTTTATTGAGTTTGATATCAGACCAATAAATAGTTTTTCCTTTCATATTTGCTGTTATGGCAACAACATTTTGGGCTGAAATTGGTAGTCTGTCGGTGAAGCTGAGGAGATTAAGTTCAGCCGATAATATGCTAAGTCGGTTCGTGACCAAGAGATAGCCTAATGAGTGGTCTGAAAAGAATAATCTTACATATAATAATAATAATGATAATAATAATACTGATACTAATAATAATAATAATGTTTCTTTAATAGTAATAATAGTAGTACAGAACAAAATTGTAATAATATGCTAAGTCGGTTCGTGACCAAGAGATAGCCTAATGAGTGGTCTGAAAATAATAATAATAAATAATAATAATAATAATAATAATAATAATAATAATAATGCATTTCTTTAGTAGTAGAAATAGTAGTACAGAACAAAATTATTAACTTACTTAAGGCTTTACAAGTTCGTTTGTCAGTGTCCAACAGATAACCTTTATCACAGGAACAAGCGTAAGTTCCTTTGGTGTCCTCACAGTGCTGGGAGCAATGACCAGGAGGGATACATTCATTTATATCGACGCATTCTCTGTCGCTTCCTTTTGCCAACTCAAATCCAGGTTTACAAGAACAAACTGCTCCCTAAGGGGGAGAAAATTAATAAATTTATTGAATTAAATTGTTTCTGCTGAAGATGAGATGGAAAAGGTTTTCAGAATTTCAATATATATATATATATATATATATATATATATATATATATATATATATATATATATATATATATATATATATATATATATATATATATATATATATATATATATATATATATATATATATATATATATATATAATATATATATATATATATATATATATATATATATATATATATATATATATATAATATAATACGTAAAACATCTAAAGGCCAATTGTACTTACATTCGGAGTTTGAATACATTTTTCACTGCAGTAAGTGATGTCTTTACATCCATCTGTATCGCAACCCGGTCCCTCATCCCTCCCGTTTGGACAGTCTTTAACTCCGTCACAAATTTTTGAAATATTAATGCAATTTCCATCGCTATCTTCCAAATCAGGGCATTGCCATAACCCAGCTTCACATCTGGTGAAAAGCATTTATTTACACATGAAAAAAAATTTGGAAGTCAAAACGGATTACAGAAATTCAGTAAAAAAAAATTACAACATCTCTTAAAATTTTAACAATTGGAATATGTGATAATGAAAATATATTAAGTAAAAAATTGTGATTCTGTCATTTCGTAAAGTTACTGAATCCTATTCTGATTTTGAGACCTACTAGTTGTTTTTTGCGAGTAATTTTTACTGTTTACCTTGTTTATCATCTTAAAATTGCCATTTTTTAATCATCACCATAAATGATCAAAAGCATCAAAGAAGTATTTTTAAATTAATTTTTAAAATTATTCTAAGTAATAGTTAGAAGGATAAAATGTCCTTTTCTGATTAATTAAGAAGAACACAAAGGAGATATATAATAGCAAAGTGAACTTGTATATAAGTAAACTATGCTATTAGTCTTACCTGAAAGGAGGTAACCCACATTTTTCTACATTATTTTCGTCAGATCCATCCCCGCAGTCATTCATACCATCACATAGCCATGAATGGAATATGCATTTTGAGTTATTGCAACGGAAATGAGTTTCTGGGCATGATATCTGTAATAATTATACAAAAATATATACATAATGTTTCAAATTCTCTAAAGAATCAATTTATAATGAAATTATATGCCGATTACTGAAAATTCGAAATCATACCCTTTCGCAACTCGCGGGTTCGTCGGAATTGTCATCACAGTCTTGAGTTCCATCACATTTCCAGTTGATTGGTATGCAAATTCTGGATGATTCACATTTGAACTGTGTCTCTGGATTGCATCCGTCTTTTTTCTTATCACCACAGCCTGCTTCATCAGATCCATCATCACAATCTGATACCCCATCACATCGATATGATTCGTGAATACATTGTTTTTGGTCATTACATTTAAATTGAACACTAGTACAAGCGATAGGAGGGCAGTCTTCTTCATCTTTATTATCATAACAGTCATTATCGCCATCACAAACCCATGATTTTGGAATGCAAGCTCCGGTCATCGGACAAGTAAATTGGAAATATGAACAAGTCTTATTAGCACAAAAAGAGCCTTCGTCGGAACTGTCTCCACAATCGTTCTCAGAATCACATTTCCAGTTAAGGGGAATGCAGCGGCCATTGTCACACTTAAAGTAACTAGAATCACACGTTACATTTTTGCATCCAACTTCGTCCGAATAATCACCGCAATCGTTGTCAGAGTCGCACTGGAATAATTTTAAAATACAACGACCAGAATTGCATTGGAATTGGTCATTTCTACAAGTAACTTTTGTACAATTTTGTTCTTCGTCAGAATCATCTAAGCAATCATCATCGCCGTCACAAACCCATGACTTCTGGATACATCTCCCATTGGAACATGTGAAATCCCAGGCAGCACATGATGCTTCTAAAGGTTTTTCATTGGGATCTGTTCTACAAGTTTCTCCATCATCATTTAGTTTTTTGCCTTGTGGACAGCCACACTGGGCACGCAAATCACCCGTTGTATTGTCTGGAATAGGGAAGCAAAAAGCTTCGCAAGGATTGTTACCTGTACAAGGATGGTTTGAAGCAATAAATTGATTTTCTCTACTATAAACTCGAATTCCATATAATCTATTACTTCCTTCAATTTCAGTAACAACAGTTTCTTTTGAACCATCAGTTTTATTAATTTTAATGATGGCATCTCTTCGCCAGTCAGTAATGTAAAGCCAATCTGTATAGGGAAAAATTATTATAATAATTAATCAAAAAAGTATTATAAAATTAATGTTTGATTTACTAACAATAAAAATTTTCCAAAACTTCTCTAACCTTCGAAAATAACAAGTGAAAAGGGGTGCTTGATGCTTTGAGAACTTATAGTCCTAATATCCGATCCGTTAAGGTTGGCGTGTTGAACGTGATCCAAAAGAGCATCGCACCAATATATTCTGTCCGTTAAGTAATCAATAGAAAGACCATTTGGCCAACCGAGAAGCGCACTTCGGAAGACCATTACATTCGATCCATCTAAATAAGCACGGCTAATATTAGCTGGTCGATCCCACTCAGAGAAGAAGACAAAACTGAAATTAAAATTTATGCGATAAATAACATTTTAAATAAAAGTTTACTTACAATATTCTTCATCACATTATATATTACAGCGGACAATATATTTTTACCCTTTATTTGGATGAAGTGTTATAGCTCTTGGCCTTTTAAGGTTGGCTAACAAGACTCTTCTGTTCTCAGGTTTTTCAGTCTGTAGAACATTCAAGGTTCCTTTCCTACTATCAATATAGTACAGGTTTTTGGATGCCCAGTCGAGTGCTAAGCCTTCAACTCCTTCGTTTTGAGAAGCTAGTAAAGTTTGACGGCCTATTTTGAAGTAAAATAAAGAAAGTATCACTATTATAACGTATTTTAAATACAAGTAATACTAGAAAAAGAAATATCTGCTTAGGGAAGTGTAAAGTACCACAAGATATTTCAAAACAAACCTGTGCCAGTGGTTTTGACCCTGTATATTACATCCAATGTAACATCGGAATAGTAAATATACTTATCCCTCTCATCGAAATCTAGACCAACGAATCGTGCAGATTTTGAAACTATTGGGTCGATGGCATCATTGAAGTTCTTGGATACAGGATTCAAAACTTGTCCCTTGATGAATTTTTGTTGGGAATACAACAGAAATTCTTTGACCACTGATAGAAAAAAAATACATTATTTTTATAATGATATTGCTTTCTTATATGATAATTTTTAATTATTAGTTATATAAGTAAATTATCTAACACAAATTTAAAAGAAAAAAATTATAGAGAAACATTTATAAAACTTCAAATTCTGATTTGATCCATAAAATTTTTTTTAACACAGCAGCGTTGTTCAAATAGCATTTGTCAAGATGTTTTAAGTTTACATTTTCCAATACTGTAGTATCTTCACACAACATAAATCAACTCGAAATTACATTATGCTATGAATATTAAAGCTATTAATATTTGTATAGAGGGACTTGATTTTCTCTTTTCCAATAAATTTGTCTACTAATTTTAAAAAACTCCCTGTCTTGCACTATTAACTGCTAAAAATTTAATATACAGATTGCAAATTAGAAACAGAAAATCGTGGACTTCTTTTCATAAATTGATTTTTTTTTTTAGAAGTAAAAACAGAAAACTAATTTACAAGCTTACTTGTGCATTGTTTTTGATCTTTGTTTAATTGATAACCAATATCGCAAGCACATCGGTAACCGATTTCATCATCTGGTGTATGTGTCAAAATACACATATGATCACATCCTCCATTGTTTACTCCACAAGGATTGTGCACTGCAAATAAATATAATAGGGTGAAAAACAATAACTTTGAGAAATATACGAAGATATTTAAGGGACAAAAATGAAAATGAAGAAAATACTATAATATATATATATATATATATATATATATATATATATATATATATATATATATATTATATATAATATATATATATATATATATATATATATATATATATATATATATATATATATATATATATATATATATATATATATATATATATATATATATATATATATATATATATATATATATATATATATATATATATATATATATATATATATATATATATATATATATATATATATAATAATGAAAAATTTTACTCATTAAGCCTATTTTGGGATCGATAATTTACCTTTCTCGCTCTGTAAAACTTCATGAACTGCTTTAATAGCCTTAGGTGGCTTAATGCTATTAATATTCGTATAGAGGGATTTGATTGTCTCTTTTCCATTAAATTTGTCTACTTTTAAAACTCCTTGTCTTGTACTATCTGTCCAGTAAACTTGACGTTCAAACACTGTTAGACGACTCGGTGCTGGAACGTTTGTAGAACCTTCGAGAAATAAAGGAATAATTTAATATATGTAATAATAATAATCATAATAATTATCACAGAAATTCAAAAATTTAGGCAACATACCTCTTAAAATAGCTTTCCTCTGGGTTCCATCATAATTAATAGTTTCTATGTAATCAAGTAGCGAATCGCACCAAAATACCCATTTAGCAACGGTATCTACGGCCACTCCTGAAGCTCGATAAATAACGTCACTCACTAATACTTTAATATCAGAGCCGTCCATATTAGCACGGATTAATTTGTTAGAATCTAC
>SEYY01000029.1:122266-124766 GCA_009176605.1 Armadillidium nasatum | reverse complement strand
CACGTTTCTTTCTTATTGTGCGTCACCTTCTAAATATTCGACAAAATTTTAAAAGCATCAATTTTGCAGGGCGATTTTAACCTTTGAAGGAGGTGTTACACCCCTGTTAAGCCCAAACTGGTTAGGTTAGTTGCGAAATTCCAAGGTTGGGTGCGAAATTTCAGCTCTCGAAACTTAGCAGATCATTTTCTATAAACTTTTGAATTTAGAAGAATCAGAAATTTTCTGGTGAGATAACTCCATTCTCCTCCTCTTAATTTCAAAGCTCCAACACCAGTCTCAGCTCCAGCACCAGTCAAAGCTCCAGCCCACATCAATGGTCGATTGGTCCCTTAATTTTTTATATCAGTTTCGAATCTCAAATTTTCATTAACATCATCCAATAATAATAATAATAATAATAATAATAATAATAATAATAATAATAATAATAATAATAATAATAACAATAGTTTTACTACGCAATTATCTAATTAAATTCCTAATATCATTAAGAGCATTCCAGTTTATTCTGCTATTAAGACTACAAACGTGAGTGTCATTCCGGACTTTATTTTTTTATTTTTAGTCTGTGCTTTGCTTATGCTTTTCAATTATAGACAATTTAAATTAAATTAAAAAAAAAGGAAATGAACTTAACGAAGTCATTTGTATTAAATGGTTTCTTCTCTCATTCGGGGAATAGAAGTGGAAATAGCAGAGTTTTAGTATTTCTTAATATTACTATTAAATGTAAGATTATTTGCTATAAAAGGAAAAGGAAAAAAAAGAAGTAATGCAGATACAGTTACAGAAATGACTCTATTACAGTAACAAAAGAATGAAAGTTAGAGAAAGGAAGATAGATAAATAAAAAATAATAAAGAAAGTAAGAAAATATGAAAGAGAGAGAGAGGACGACTAATATAATGTAACTTAAAATGAAAACTATAGAGAAAGTAAGAGAGTGAGTGAAAAAAAAAATTGGGTAAGATAAAACGAAAGTTGAAGAGAAAGTAAATAAATGAATGTGAGAACGAAATCTAAGTAAAATGATACTTACAACAATCCTTCTCATCCGTAGCATCATCGCAGTCTTGTATCTTATCGCATCTCATATGCTGTTTATAGCAATAGGTCTTATTCCATTTGTATTCGGTGCAAGATAATTCCCCGGGGTCACACGAAGGAGGGGCTGCCAAGGTATTAAGGAAAAGAAAAATATAATTCGGTAATGAGTAGGAAGAGAGAGAGAGAGAGAGAGAGAGAGAGAGAGAGAGAAGAGAGATTTTTCGCAATGTTTCATCGCAATTACAGGTCATGCCTCTGACCTGAGTATAAAGAGTAATAATTCGGATGTAATTGAATACATATTCATATCATTGCAGAGAGGTTGGAAAAATATATATGTATATATATATATATATATATATATATATATATATATATTTATATAAATATATTATATAATATATATATATTATAATATTATATATATAATATATATAGCTATATTATTGATGCCAGGCTAGAATTTTAAAAAATACAAACAAATACCAAATAAATAAATTAACATAAATTAAATGAATAAATGATTCAGTATTAAATTTAAAAAAATCTCACTCTAAATTTAAAAAAAAAATTTTTTTAATTAAATTAAATACAGAAATAAACTACTTAGTTAATTAAACAATAGAAATACACTGAATACTGAAAAACAATAAAAGACAAAGCGTACGCTGGAAGCACACGCATGAACTATAATTTTAATTTAATTAAAAAAAAAAAAAAATGAATTATAACTTTAATTAAAAAAAAAAAAAAAAAAAACTTACGACAGTTTTGCTGCTCATCCTCTCCGTCATTGCAGTCCTTTTGATAATCGCAGCCCCAGCGTTTTGGGATGCATCTTCCGTTATTGCATCGAAATTCGAAGGCATTGCAGTGCGCTGTGGACAAAGATAACATACATTATCAAACTAATAAAAATAATAATAAGAAAAATAATAATAATAATAATGATAATGATGATGATGATAATAATAATGTACTATATCAAAATTTTCATATAGAAAATGTATTGTAAGACCTAAATATGTATATCTACTTTCCAGAATCGATGCTCAGCCAAGTACAACTCTCAATGATAACAAGAATAATACTTTGGTCACACCAGTATCCGAACCACAAGAGAAAATGTACAAAATAAAAAGGTAGTGGAGGGATGGAGCCGGCCCGTACCGGTTCGCACGAACCGGTTAAGGAATATTAATGTTTTAACCAGTTAATTAATTTTTACCTTCGTTAAATTAAAAAAAAAAAAAAGGTTTTTTAAAATCTTTTAACAAGGTACAAAAACGTTTTTAAAAATATTTCCTACTCGCAACTATCCATGCGGAGGAGTTTCAAATCTACGAAGAAACTTCTGAGAAAACCGCGTGCGGTCTGTGAGGAAAGGGATTGCATTAAATCTACCCAGTGGGGCAGACTACCCAGCTCCTTTCCACACGCAGTTCTCATC
>SEYY01000029.1:118812-122166 GCA_009176605.1 Armadillidium nasatum | reverse complement strand
GCTGAGAAACAATAGTCCTTTCAAACTTTCTTGAGAAAAAATTACTTTTCCATGGAAAAATAAAGTCTGTCCGGGTGGGGCTGGGGTAGGGGGGATGAAATCCTGTTGGAGGAGAAGGAGGAAAGGGGGAATAGGGAAAGATGTATGAGAGGTAGGAATAATATTTAAAGCAATCCTGAAACAATCATCGTTTTTTGAATTTACAAGTTTTAGTTGCAGGAATGCATTTATTATTAATTTATTATTTTATTATTATTATTATTATTATTATTATTATTATTATTATTATTATTATTACGTGGAAATGCGGTTCATTAAAATCAAATCTTTTGATCAGTTAATTTCCGGTACTGCAACATCATCAAAAAGCATTTCTAATTGACTTCGTATCTCGAAATTTACTTCTCTCGCTGCATTAGTGACACACACACACACACTTACACACATACACACACACACACTTACACACACACACACACACATACACACACAAATATTTTTTCTATAAGCGAATACTGCACTTCATTTTACAATGCATTATTACATTCTCTTCTCAACTTCAAAATTACACTCACTATATTATATATATTATAATATTATATATATATATATATATATTATATATATATATATATATATAATTAATTCCCAATGTGTGTGGGAGGCGGAAATAAATATTTAATCATTGTTAGTATAAAGCTTTTTAAATGAGAGAATTTTATAATTACTATTAATTTGAAAAAGTTGTTTATATTTATATCTAATCCACATATTATTATTATTTATTAAAATGTTATACTAACTAATACACTTATAATATATATATATTTAATGCATTACTATCCTATATCTCTAAATATATATATATATATATATATATATATATCTATATAATTTTTTTTTTTTTTTTTTGTAGAGAAGAGAAAAAAGAGAGAGAGAGAGAGAGAAGAGAGAAGAGGAGAGAGAGAATAGAGAGAGAGAGGAATATCAACGAGAAACTAAAAGCCTCTCTCTTCTAAATATCTATCTATATATCTATCTATCTCTCGTGATAGAAGGAATACATGAAAAAGGAAATCTTAATTTAAATCAACTGATGAGAGATAATTTCAATAATATATTTTTTTTTAAATATATTAAATATAAACCGAAATAAAAAAAAAAAATTCATCTTGATTTCAAAAATTAAACCAAAATTTTGAATAATCTGAATTTTTTTAATTTTTAGATAAATTTAAATACTTAGATAGTTAATAATTCCATAATATTAAAGAATTTAAATTTTTTTTAAAATAATTTTCTTACTATTGTTAAAATATTAATTAGATATTAAAATAATATAATAATGAAAATTAACATTATTAACAGAATATCCATTAGATATTAAAATATTTTTTAACAAAAATTAATATTACTACTAGAATAAAAATTTAAATATTAAATATTTTTATTTTAAAATATATATACTAAATATTTTCTTTAATAAAAATAATATTACTACAGAATTAAATTAGATATTAAATATTTTTATGTTAATATTAAAACTATCAATACTAAATTTTGTAATAAAATAATATTACTACTAGAATATAATTAGATATTAAAATTTTTATTTTAATAAATATTAAAATACAAGTCTTTGATTTTTAAAAACCAAAATTAAGAAAAAAACAAAATATTTAAAAACCCGAAAATAAACTTCCAAAAATTTCGGAATTATAATAATAATAATAATAATAATAATAATAATAATAATAATAATAAATAATTCGAAAATTACAACAAACACAAGGACAAAATAATAATTATAATTAATAATACAGACCCATTCATAAAATAATAATAATAATAATAATAATAATAATAATAATAAAAATAATGCCAATTCTTACTATCCTTTAATTAAATTTTTTTTTATTAATAACCGCTTTCTATATCTCCCCCCGTCCCCTTACCCTCCTTCTCCAACATTCTTAAGACCCTTAAATTAAAAAAAAAAAAGAAAAAAAAATAATGAAATACTTTTCAAAAAATTAATTACATATTTTATTTGGAGAAAATATTTTAACTGCCTTCAAAAGTTACTCTCTATAATGGCAGCAAAATTTAATTTATAATAATAATAATAAATAATAATAATAAATATAATAATAATAATAGTAATAATAATAATAATCGAAATCATTAAAACAATTAGATCTATTATTATTATTATTAATAAATAATAATAATAATAATATTAAAAACAATAAAGTAATAATAAATAATAATAATGATATTAAAATCAATTATTATTATTCTTAATAATAATATTAAAGAAAAATAATGATTTGGCTGTCGTCGGGAGTGGAGGTGCTTAAACTAGATGGGAAAAGAAAAGACAGAAGAATCAGATGGAAGAGAGGAGAAGAGATGAAAAGAAAAGACGTAGCAGCTTTCACATTATATTCTGAAAATTGGAAAGATTGTTTAGAGAATTTTGTAGAATTGTATTGAAAATAAAATTATTTTCCGAACTTAAAAATAACAACAGATTTATTTTAAAAATAAAATTTTTTTTTTTTTTCAAAAAAATTAAATGAATCGCAATTAAATTATTTTCAAAATTTTGTGGAGGAGCAACAAAACTTTCAATTAACATACTTTCGGCTTAAGTGGAAAATTCAACATTTGTATTAAGAATATAAAATTTAAAAACACGAGTTTGGATTGGGCGACAAGGTTGAATCATGAAGAATAGTTCTTTGCATGGTTCTAGGGTCTGGGATTCCTTTTAATCAGTTTTTTTTTTTATCTTCCCATGTATGACTGCAGGAATTTTCCTGCAGTCGACGCCACCCTGCATCATGCGGGATATGGTGTAGTGTATAAAAAAAAATAAAAATATTAAAAACACAATTAAATCCATTAATGATCAAAATATATTCTCAAACTTATCAGAAATATTAAATTTAAACAATATAAATAGTTCAACTATTTTTCTTTTTTTAAATTAAAATGAGTTAGATGTTATTTAAAAACAAAGGAGGAATTTTAATAATAATAATAATAATAATAATAATAATAATAAATAATAAATAATAATAATGAAAATAATATCAATAATAATAATAAAAAAAATAAAAATAAATAATAAATATATAAAAAATTTTTAATAATAAAATAATAAATAATAATAATAATAATAATAATAAAAAAAAAAAAAATAAAATAATAATAATTATAAAAAAAATAAAAAAATAACAAACGCACACGAACACACACACACACACACACACACAACACACACACACACACACACACACACACACACTCGCTGGAAAGAGATAAGCAATGCTTAACTTTTGATATTGT
>SEYY01000029.1:111312-113812 GCA_009176605.1 Armadillidium nasatum | reverse complement strand
AAAAATTAGTCAAAATAATCTTTTCCTATCTAGAAAATGTTTCCAAAGACTAATATATAAAAAAGATTGTGTTCTACCAATAGTATTTTATTTCTATTTTTTTTAAACAGTTTGCTTTAGATTATACAAGTAACAATGAACCAAATTAATAATCTTCAATATTACCATAGAGAGAAAGGAATCCTATTCTCAAAACTAATTCGTCAATAAGCTAAAACCAAATCCAAAAATATGGAAATGAATTTTGGGATGAAAAGTAACCAAAAGCATGGAAATGAATTTTTCGATGAAAAATAACCAAAACTATAGAAATGAAAAAACATGGAAATGAATTTTTCAATGAAAAATAACCAAAAATACGGAAATGAATTTTTGGGATGAAAAATTATACCAAAAACACGGAAATGAATTTTTCAATGAAAAATTACCAAAAATATGAAAATGAATTTTAGGATGAAAAATAACCAAAAACACGGAAATGAATTTTTCAATGAAAAATTACCAAAAATATGAAAATGAATTTTAGAATGAAAAGTAACCACAGATATTGAAATGAATTTGATTCTCTCTGAACTTGTTAAGTATTCTTGATCAATCCTCCTTTTCAAAACCAACATTTAAGGAAGAATCCAACTTCTACAATGTAATTAAAATATTTAAGTATGAAACCACATAACCCATGAAATGAAATTTTTAAAATTTCTAATCTCCTATTGGAGATTCGAACCCTGACTTGTGGTGTTAACACTCTGTCTTACCATCTAAGAGGTCAGGGTTCGAATCCCTAATAGCAGATTACAAATTTTAATTAAAATATTGGCAGAAGTTTGATAAAATACTAAGAAGTTTAATTAATTTAATTTTTATATTAAATTTTTTAAATATTAAATTTTAAAAAATTAAGATCTTTATATATAGTTAAATTTTTTTATCGTGTCGTATTCTTTTTTTAATTAAAAAAATAAAATTGACACCGCGAATTTTTGCCCTTTACTTTTATCCTTCTCTCTAAGGGGTTGATCCCGTGACCTTCATCATACAAGTCTATGCAATTTTAGGTCCAAAACTGAGGACCATATCCAATATTTTTAATCCTCCAAATATCTTAATTTTGAAATTTTAATAATAAAAAAATCAGAATAGAAATAATTATATATAATAAAGAAAATTAAGCTGTAATTTACTTTAATAATAATAATAATAATAATAATAATAATAATAATAATAATAATAATAATAATAATAATAATAATAATTAATAATAATAATTCATCCTTTTAACTGATGCCATATTAGAACTAGAAAAAAAATCACAGACAGAATACAAATGAAATTTCATGCACTGACAATGCGTACCAGTAATATCTAAAGAGTATTTATTATTATTATTATTAATTATTATTATTATTAAATATTATAAGAACCAAAGAGGTTTTTACTATTACTATTCCCTCCTACAGAGAATAAGTGAAAAATAAAAATCTTTCGAAGCAAGGAACAGAGAAAATGCAGCAAGCTAATGAAACATAGTCTTTAAATAAGTCAAAGTCAAAATCAGCCCCCAGGCAGGGTTATTAGCCCTGACAGTAGGTTCATTCGAGGATGAACCAAGGGTTTTCACGGGCCGACGGCAAACATCCGCTGGCTGGCCAGGCCAATCGCTGATGCCGATCTTGATTCCACCAGCAGCAAGTACGCCGCTGGTGTAGGTATTACGCATAAGTGGGTGGAGCTAAGCGCAAAAGAAGAATCTTGTGAAGCTAGAAACATTAAGCAATAACAATGAATGAATGCAACACCGTTGTCATTTAAGTGAAAAAAAAAAAGAAAAATCTTATATAGCAAGGAATATTAAGTAATTACAATGAAATGAATGGAACATAATTTTCATTGAAGTGAAAAAGGAAAATTTTATAAAAACAAGAAACCTTAAATAATTACAAATGACATAATGGGTATAGTCTTTATATAAGCGAAAAAATAAAAAAATCTTATAAAACAAAGAACCTTAAATAATTACTATGGGTCTTTATATAAGTGAGAAAAAAAAGAAAAATCATATAAAACAATGTACAGTCGTCAACAAAAGTTCGTTCCTATTAAGCTGGAAATAAATATTTATATAAAATGGAGATCATTTCATAAAAGCTCTATTTTGAATAAAAAGAAAATAAAAACATTGAGAGGGGCTTAATTGAACTGTGATTGGCTGAACCTGAGATGATCTCTATTTTATATAAATATTTATTTCCAGCTTAATAGGAACGAACTTTTGTTCACGACTGTACATTAAGTAATTACAACGTTTTAAAACATGATGGAACATAGTCTTTATATTCAAAGTTATTAAAATTATATTAAGGGTACAAAGAAAAAGGATAAAAATATACTTTACTGTAGACTTGTTTAACTTTTAAAGATTATAATTTAATTTAGTTATCCCTCTTTATAATATTTACAACTTGAAACTATAAAATAATATTTAAAATCTAAGAAAATC
>SEYY01000029.1:91312-96312 GCA_009176605.1 Armadillidium nasatum | reverse complement strand
AATATGTTACAAAAATTTCAATGACTTAACAAAATTAAAAATAAACTGTATGTAATTTAAATATACAAATAAATATTCGTTTATTATTAAATTAATGCGAACAAAATTCTTATCCAAAGAACAATATTTACTAGATTCAAAATTTTACATTTTATAAAGTTTTAAGGTGATTTGCGAAGTAATTACCAACCAAATTCATGCCATTGCGCGCCTTATTATATATATATATATATATATATATATATATATATATTTATATATATATATATATATATATATATATATATATATATATATATATATATATATATATATGTGTGTGTGTGTGTATGGTGTGTGTGTGTGTATGTGTGTGTGTGTGTGTGTGCTCGTACGTACACGCACACACGCACGCACACACACACACACACACTAGTAACCTAAAAGTTTCACAATTCAAATAAAATTAAAGTTTAATTAAAAAAAAGGAAAAACTTTATTTGAACTCTCTCTCTCTCTCTCTCTCTCTCTCTCTCTCTCTCTCTCTCTCTCTCTCTCTCTCTCTCTCTCTCTCTCTCTCTCTCTCTCTCTCTCACACACACACACAATTATATAGAGTCGTTAAAATTTTCCAAAAGTAAAGAAAGCTGTAAAAAAAATTTAATTACAATACATTTTAATTTTAATATTTCATAAATTCTTGTTTACGAATTTCTTCAAAAGATTTCTCAAAAACCCTTCAGCAATTTAACATTTAATGAAAAGTTATTAATAATAATAATAATAATAATAATAATAATAATAATATTAAATAATTAATTACAATAAAATAATAATAATTTAATAAAACGATAAAAAACTAGTTTCACTAATAATAATAATAATAATAATAATAATAATAATAATAATAATAATAATAATAATAATTTAATAAAGCAATAAAAAAAAACTAGTTACACTAATAACACTAATAATATAGCAAATAATAATAAAGTAATGAATACTATTATTATTACTTATACAAAAAAATAATAATAATAATAATTAATAATAATAATAATAATAATAATAATAATAATAATAATAAACGAAAATAATTAAAAATTTTAATTTAAAATCTTTTTGCATTAAAATTTCAAAATGTTCTGAACAGAATTTCGGGAAATTTGGTACTTTTTTATCGTTTTTGTCTCCATTTCCCAAAGGCCAAATTCATTTATCTTTTCAGTTCTTCCCCTCCCCCCCTAACACCGACCCCTAAACTCCAAAGTCTCGTTCATCTCCCCCATTACCCTTGCCTCTCATCTAGCTATCGAACCCTTTAAAAATAGAGAGAGAGAGAGAGAGAGAGAGAGAGAGAGAGAGAGAGAGAGAGAGAGAGAGAGAGAGAGAGAGAGAGAGAGAGAGAGAGAGAGAGAGAGAGAGAGAGAGAGAGAGAGAGAGAGAGAGAGAGAGAGAGAGAGAGAGAGAGAGAGAGAGAGAAAGTGGGAATTCTAGTATCTGTAGGATTTTCAATTTCAAGTAGGAATGGGAATTTTAATTGAAAATGTAACTATATTAAAAAGCAGTTCCAGTAAATGAAATTATCATTTTTATTTTATAGTTCATATTTTAAATTCCTTATTATGAAGTACTGAAAGAAAGAGAGAGAGAGAGAGAGAGAGAGAGAGAGAGAGAGAGAGAGAGAGAGATATATATATATATATATATATATATATATATATATATATATATATATATATATATATATATATATATATATATATATATATATATATATATATATATATATATATAACGGAAAACACCCAATTTACTCGATGACTTGCAAATCTGTTCCCAAAGAAACTGCAGTTATTTTTATCATTATTACCTTCTATTTCTTTTTCTTTCTTTCTTTCTTTTTTTTTTTTTTTTTTTTTCCTTAATAAACCTAACTAAAAACATAAAGAATCTGACTGGTCACTATTATTCCAGAGGTGCGAATTATATATATATATATATATATATATATATATATATATATATATTATATATATATATATATATATATATATATATATTATATATATATATATATATATATGTGTGTGTGTGTGTGTGTGTGTGTGTGTGTGTAAAAATACTGGCATATTAAAATAATATAAAAGAAACAATGTCCCTTTAAATATTTTTATTTCAATAATAAAAAAAATTTTTTATTAATTAACTTTTGTGAAACGAATTTTATTTTTGTTGTGTTCTATTGTCATTTAATGAAACTGTCACTAATGTCTTTGAACGTATTTATCACTCAGAAATAAAATCCCAAACTATATGAAACATTGTGACAAATTATTATTACTATTATTATTAATTAATTTAAAATTAAATTATTGTTGTTTTTTTATTATTATTATTATTATTATTATTATTATTATTATTATTATTATTATTATTATTATTATTATTATTATTATTTTGATTTTTTTATTATTATTATTGTTAATTTGTTAATATTATTACAATTAATATTATTGTTATTATTATTATGATTGTCATTATTATTATTATTATTATTATTATTATTATTATTATTATTATTATCATTATTATTATTATTGTGATCATTATTATTATTTTTATCGCTTTATAAATTATTAGTTACAGTTATCTCAGTACTAAGATTGTTTTAGTTATTTTTTTTTTCCTTTTTTTTCTATAGTTTAGGTTAAAATTACGATCATAAAATTATGATAAAATTTACAATATTCAAAATTTGAAATATTATATAATGTATTGTATCATGTATAATTTTAATGGGCTCAAAGGACGATTTCGTCTCCCCAGAAGCCCATTTCAGTTTAGATTAAAACATGTAAAGTACACGATATTTGTATATGTAAATTTGTAACTGAAAAAATAAATAAAGATTAAAGATTATTATTATTATTATTATTATTATTATTATTATTATTATTATTATTATTATTATTATTAGGGATAAACTAGTTTCGATATCGGTACTCGGGACCGGCATTTCTTTGGTATCGGTTCTCGGCACTTGTATTTTTTTTTTCGGTATCCGTACTCGGTTTCTGAAAATTTTTTGGTCCTTTAACAGTAAAATTTAACCGATACCAAAAACTATAATTTAATAAGAAGGAGCTGGAACTCTGTATCTGCAATTTTGACTTGTAAGAATGTTTATTTTATTTTATTTTTTTTCGTTAAATTTTTTTCCCATTAAAATTTTAGGAAATAATGATAAGCATAATATAATAAATTAATATAGTAAGATATTAGTTTTAAAAATTATTAATATATATATATATATAATATATATATATATATATATATATATATATATATATATATATATATATATATATATATATATATATATATATATATATATATATATATATATAACAATCGAATGCCAAAAAACATTAAGTTTGAAAACATTTGTCCATACTAAAATCTACAATTTCCTGTGAGTCAGTGGAAGAAAATGGAGATGTTGCCAATGAGTGGAAGAAAAAAATAGAGTTTGGGGGATTTAAAATTAAATACCCCTTGTCTGACTCGACTGCCATCCCTGAATGCATTGTAGATGGGGTATGGGATCACCTCGCTGAAACAAACTTTGTCACCTCCTCCAGAGAGTCCTCTCTAGTAGTATTAGGTAATTGCCAGATTTTTCGAAAAGTAGCTTAATCTGGCACCCGCCGAAAGCGCGTAGTATACTACTCTCTCTAATTTCCACCTCTTCCTGTAAATGTCATTTTTCCTGGCAGACGCACCAAATTCTCTCAAAATTAACAATTTCTTAATTTTTTTTTTTAAAGTTTACATCTCAGGGGCATTGCCCTATTCGAGGAGAGGAACTTTCTAGGTAGTATATACCTAGAATCCCCAAGTGGGATCGAACCGGCGCCCTCAAGCACGTGAGTCAATCACTCTACCGTTATTTCATAATAATAGTAACATTATTTCCTAACAATATGGTGAAGGAAAAATAGGATTTTTTTTTTTTTTATTTTTTTTTTTTAAATCCTACTGTAAGTAATTATATGGTACAGTACTCGGTATCGCAAATTTTGGTACAGAAACTTGATTTTGGGAATTTAGTATCGATATTCGATATCAGTCAAGTTGAGAAGCTTATTATCGGTATCGGTAAATATCAAAATATCATGGAATGGCACAATCCCTAATAATAATAATAATAATAATAATAATAATAATAATAATAATAATAATAATAATAATAATTATTATTATTATTATTATTATTATTATTATTAAAGTAGAAAGTATAAATCTAGTTTTAAAAGCTGAGCTGCCTTGGCAAACATAATCATACAAATAATTAGATAAATTAGTTTGCTTGACTGCAATTTTTTATTTTTTTTTTAGAGAGAGAGAGAGAGAGAGAGAGAGAGAGAGAGAGAGAGAGAGAGAGAGAGAGAGAGAGAGAGAGAGAGAGAGAGAGAGAGATATATAGCAAGTCTGTATCTATCTCGAACTTTTTATTAAGGTTTCACATACCATTTTGCATTGCCACAATAAATCGTGGTTATTGAATACAATCATAATTAAAAGAAGAAAAAAAAGAAGTTGGGAATTTATATAGAAGACAAGTCACGAAAAATAAGTTCAGAGAATGGAATCGCCTTGGGTAAAAAATTTTAAAATTTATTGATACGACTTTGCATGGCTGTTTCAAGGTTACAATTTTCTTGTCGGTTACAAACGAGGAGGAGGAGAATTCCGCCTCTGACATTGGGCACGGGGCATGGGGCACAGGGCACGGGGCCATATCCTCTTATCATCAATTTTGATTACCTAACAATCACGGGTAGGAGACACAAATCCAATTTGGGTCGTACAACAACCTTTGTTTTCACTTCCTAAACTTGTCCGTTTGAAAAACAAACAAAAAAAAAGAAACAATAAAACTAAAGAATAATCTCACAATGAACAACAAAACTATCACTAAACAAACATATTACAATATCACACCTCAAACAATCATT
>SEYY01000029.1:83812-86312 GCA_009176605.1 Armadillidium nasatum | reverse complement strand
TTGTTTTTTTTTAAAGTACCAGTACTTTTGTTCGAAAGAATTTATAAAAAAAAATGTTTATTATCCATCACCATTTCTAAAAGCAAAATTTATTTCTGAGAGACAACTATTTAGTTCGTTACCATTTAGTTTAATATTCTCCTTGTAGGAATCAAATAAAAAAAATCATCAACGTATCAATAATATCCTAGCTGAATACATGTTACTATAAGCAGAAGTGAGAGTAGTATAGTAGTAGTATACTACACACTTTCGGAAGATTGCCAGGTTCTGTCGAACCTCTCTGGAAAAAGGCCATAACGGTCTTTTCTGCACTTGCGCGCGATGTTGCAATCTCAGGGACCTTCCTGACCATTTTTGTCAGGTTCACGGACCCGATCCCCCCAATTCAAGTCGATTTCAGCCGAACTGAACCTCAAAAAAAAGGGTCAGGAAAGAGAGGGACTGGTGAGTTCATGTTTAAGCATGTAATAAGAATGTAAAGTTCTCTTTCAAAAATTACGACATCAAATCCAACCAGTTTGCGGCACCAAAGTTTCAAAAACGTTTCCTAGTGGCTTACGATGATTTTATTGCGAAAGAATTGAAGAGATATAAGAAGATATAATGATAAGAAGGTGATAGAAGGAAACTAGAGGCGAAAAGAGTTTAACTGTATAAGGAAATGGAATAAAAGAAGAGGTCAAGAACACACTGATTTTATATATATATATATATATATATATATATATATATATATATATATATATATATATATATATATATATATATATATATATATATATATATATATATATATATATATATATATATATATATATATATATATATATATATATATATATATATATATATATATATATATATATATATATATATATATATATATATATATATATATATATATATATATATATATATATATATATATATATATATATATATATATATATATATATATATATATATATATATATATATATATATATATATATATATATATATATATATATATATATATATATAGTGGGTGTACTGGCAAAATTGACAAGTCAAAAAATCCAAGTTTGTGTTAAATTACAATTTAAAGTTCTAAGTAGTACGAAAAATCAGGATTTAATATTTCCTTTAAATATATATATATATATATATATATATATATATATATATATATATATATATATATATATATATTATATATATATATATATATATATATATATATATATATATATATATATATATATATATATTATATTAGATCCCAAAAGCTATCTAATGCGAAATATGAAACAATAAAAATATATTTTTCGATATTCGCTTATTATCTTTTTTACTTTTTATTTCTCTCTCTCTCTCTCTCTCTCTCTCTCTCTCTCTCTCTCTCTCTCTCTCTCTCTCTCTCTCTCTCTCTCTCTCTCTCTCTTTTCTGAATACATAATAGAGACGCTGTTAAAATATATTCAAAAAAGGAACAATATAAAAAGAGAAACCTGCAATAAAAATAAACACGAAAATAAGATTTAAATAAAAAAAAAGGGAACAAATAAAAATATTAATTCAGTTTCGAAGAGATAAAAAGAAGAGTAGAATAAAACATAAAAAAAAGAAGAAAAAAAAAAAGAAGAAGAAGAAAGAAAAGAAGAAAGACTAGTATACGTCATTTTATTATTTCCTTTTGAGATGAGTATCTTCTTTGGATTGCAAATTGAGGAAGGGAATAAAAATACATATTCATGTAGATTTTTTTTATGTGTAAGAATTCATTTATGTGTACATGTGTAGAGATTATGATGAGATGTTTTCTGCAGTCAATATTAGTCTCTCTGGTTACTTATTCTTCCCAAACAAGTTTTTAGTTTTCAGTTTTTGACAAGAAAATGTTGTGGGCTTTTGATTGATGAAGGTTATGTATTTAGGGAATGTTGAAGTATTTTGACTGATGTTATTCAGTATTTAGGGAATGTATTTTGACTGAGTTATTCAGTATGGGAATGTTGAAGTATTTTGACTGATGTTATTCAGTATTTAGGGAATGTTGAAGTATTTTGACTGATGTTATTCAGTATTTAGGGAATGTTGAAGTATTTTGACTGATGTTATTCAGTATTTAGGGAATGTTGAAGTATTTTGACTGATGTTTTTCACCAAGTCATATTTTCAGAGAATTTCAGTCAGGAAAAGTCTACTAAGTAATATGTTTAAAGAATGATTAAAAACTACTTATGACTGGTGGTGTCAACCAAGTCATATTTTCAGAGAATTTTAGAATGATGAAGTCCACTAAGTAAGTTATAGTTTCATTCAATGAAGCTTAATTTTTTTTAATTTTGTAATTTTTTTTCTTTTTTTTAAATAGACTGATATACAAATACACACAGTCATATTATTACAGAATGTTGTGATTTTTTGACCAATGAACTCCATAAAGTAATTTTCTTTTTTCACAGAAATATTGAAATCTTTAGACAATGATATAAAGTCTATTAAGTTATTTTTT
>SEYY01000029.1:57500-60000 GCA_009176605.1 Armadillidium nasatum | reverse complement strand
CCTCACAACCTCTAAAGTTGTTTTATTACTACCTACATATATTTATTTTTATATCAAAAGTAAATCATAGAGATAAAGAACTAATGTTGATTCAGGCTCTTGTTAACTCCTTCACTGTAACGTTGGCAGCGCAACATACAACTTTCCTTTTAATGTCAAAGGAAAAGAAAAGCTGCTTTAGACGGTGAAAAAGTTCTCCTAAGAAGTCGGAAATAGATGAGCTTCAAAGAGCGAAAAAGCTTAGGACTGAGATAACTGCTATTTGGGATTGTTGCCGTCAATGAATCTAAGCATTAGAGTAAAATTTCATAAACATTTTAACTAAATAATCTGGTGACAGACAAACCATAGTCAATCTACAACGACATCACCATATTATATATATATATATATATATATATATATATATATATTATATATATATATATATATATATATATATATATATATATATATATATATATATATATATATATATATATATATATATATATATATATATATTATTTGTTATCCTTGTCAATAATAAACATTTGTTCGATTAATTTATTCCCCATTATTTTAATTACCTATTTAGAAGTTTCGGGAATCGTTGTTCCCATCATCAGGAATTGAATTGTTGTAAATTAGTCAAATTACTTCTATAATAAAATTTTTTCCTTCTCTATAAATTTGTGAAATTATTTGACAATGACAAATCACACTACTGAGCGATGGTTTTGAACAGGGTAATGTAGATTATTTTCTAATATTCTCAGGTTGAGGTACTGGTTAGTTTGTTTAATTATTTTGAGAAATATAGGGATCAGTTGGTTGTTTGGAGATGTCAAGAAAAATTACTGTTCTCGAGAATCTCCCTCGGTGCTTCTCTATCCTTGCGGAGAGTTGGCATAAAGATACAAAAGTACAGAGGGCAGATTCCCATGTAAAGATAATTTTTTAACCTCACCAAACCATTCCAGCTTTAGAGAACAATATATACTGTATTTACAGCTCTGAGAACATTAGTGATAATAAAAACAGAGGAAACATACAAGCAGATCCATGAGAATAGGTCTTTTTCTACCATCCCCAAACCATTTCAGCATTACAAAATACTGCCTAACATAAAACCACCTGCTGAGCCCATCTTTCAAAATAATTACACAAACCAACGAGCACCTAGACCTCAAAATATTGGAAATGATCTTAATATCCAATCTGAATCCATCGCACAGTAGTGGCAGTGGATAATTCCGAATGGTGTTATTTAAAATTTAAAGTTTTTATTGAGAAGAAAAGGATTTTATTTTAGAATTAACTCAATCAATTTATAATACTTAATTTCCTGGTAATATATATATATATATATATATATATATATATATATATATATATATATATATAATATATATATATATATTATATATATATATATATATATATATATATATATATATATATATATATATATATATATGAAGAAAGAGGGTGTGTACCACTAAGAAGCATTTTTAAGAGTCACAGTTGGAAGCCCATATATACTGTATTTACAGCTCTGAGAACATAAAAGAAAACATACACAGTGAGAACATACAAGTAGTACATACACAGAAACACACACGTACATATAGACAGAGATTATCAGACTTTAAATGTATTGTTAAAACTCTTCAACCTTAAAATAAAGGAAATATAAAAAAAAAAAAAACATTTGCAATAAAGCAAATACTCCCATTTATTTTATTTTATTTTATTTTATTTTATTTTATTTATTTATTTGATTTTATTTAATTTATTTTTTTTATTATTTATTATATTTATTTACTAATTTTTTATTTTTTTTTTTTTTTTTATGTTTTGTGTTTATATTATATATATATATATATATATATATATATATATATATATATATATATATATATATATATATATATATATATATATATATATATATATATATATATATATATATATATATATATATATATATATATATAATTAGTAGTAGGGGCCAAATATACACTGGAAGACGAAATCGAATTACCCCAGAAATTGGAGAAAAGACTATTTTTGCATCGCAATTTAAGAGCTCTAAATTTAAAGTACTTGAATTTTGCATGTCTGTCCATGTTCACACATATTAAAATTTTTAAAATCAATGTTCTAAAGATACTACAGGTTGTACCATTCACTCTTGGGCCCCAGATATGCGCTTATAGAGATCAAAGTACCGGTCATATGAAACATCTTCAATGAGTCTGTAAATAATTTGGATGATGAGGAACTCTGTATTGACTATTTATAGCAAGAAGATTCCACTTGCCACACGTCTAACATTAGGAAGTTCAAAATTGAGTCCTTCTTTAAAGATCAGATCATTTCCAAGGGAATTAGACCAAAAAGGTAGCTTGACCTTATTCAGCAAGCAGACGCATTTCTTCTTATGGCTCATGCTTAAAGGAAAAGTGTATCGCAACCAGCCACGTTCTCCCATGAGTAGTAATTACTGCAACTGAGA
>SEYY01000029.1:50000-55000 GCA_009176605.1 Armadillidium nasatum | reverse complement strand
CATATATGTATGTATGTATTATGTATGTATGTATGTATTATGCATATGTATGTAGGTATGTATATTTAGAATAAAGACAACCGCGTTTTTATCGGCAAATAGGTAAGAAAAATCATTAATTTATAAACAAAGGAACTTATGCATGTGACTAACGCATACATTTTCTATTTTTTCTGAAGATACTATTGCAGTAGAGTGAGTGAGTGAGTGAGTGAGTGAGTGAGTGAGTGAGTGAGTGAGTGTGTGTGTGTGTGTGTGTGTGTGGGTGTGGGTGTGTGTGTGTATTCGCTTCTGGACATTATACCTAGATTCAATATCGATGCTCAACATAATGGACAAAAAAAAAAACATGAAACTTTAATTATGAATAAAAACTATATAAAACGCTTCCACATTTTAAAACAGCATATATATATATATATATATATATATATATATATATATATATATATATATATATATATATATATATATATATATATATATATATATATATATATATATATATATATATACGAAGTAGTTTTTTTTATTCGAAATAAAATCAGTTTCATTCATTTGCGACAGGTTTAGCAAGCCGCCCCAATAACGCATGCAGTATTATTGTCTTTGGAACCTTATCTCACATGGATACTAAATTGAAAAGTTCTAAATGGCTCTGCGAGAGAGAGAGAGAGAGAGAGAGAGAGAGAGAGAGAGAGAGAGAGAGAGAGAGAGAGAGATCCGTAGTACCTTCCCTCTTCGGAATAACTCAGTAACACCTGCTTGTTAAGGACATTCACGTGAATGTCATACTCTAAAAGACACCAACAATGTCCTCCTTTCAGAAAACCGGTAAAAATCTCTACTAAGCAACTTTACACTCTCCCTCCGTAACATATTACGCTTTATTAGGTATAGTGTAGGTTAGGTATCCCTTCCTCTTTTACTGGAAAATAGAATGATTAGATATACCTAGGCGTGCATGCAACAAGAGATCGGATAGATACTTCACCAAATTATTACTGTTAGAATTAATTTTTTTTTAAATATATTTAACCTAATATAAAATAGGTTCTTTACTAAAGTTAAAAAAAAAAATTTACTTTCGAGAAAATAATATTTACCGAAATTTATTAGGTTAAAGTTATCCAAAGAACACAATTGTCTATATGGAAGTCCTTATTTAATTATAGAGACATCAGCAGATTATTATGAAACTTACACGCGTGTAATTTTGAAATAAAAATTGAGAACCCGAAAAAAAAAAAGTTATTTGCGTCTCCCAATTTGATGTCAACATGTAAATTTAAATGTTACAGCCTAACCAACCTAACCTAACCTAATCTAAAGCTAACTGTAAATGTTAATTTCTAGAGGGGGAAAAATATATATTTTGGTAATTAGAAAAAAAAACTATGTATTATTAAATTCCTGAATAGTTCAGAAAATGCAATGATAAAAAAAAAAAAAACATTTCTATAATCATAAGTGTGGTATAATCAACAAAACAATAACAACAGTAATGATTCGATTTATAGTTATACCACAGATCTAATAATAATAAGTCATATAAACATACCCTCTATCAAATATTCCTAACACTACGAACTAACCATAAGTAACACAAAGCTGATAAACACTACAAAACACATTAACAAATTTACCTATAACACTATACCAACCAGTCTAAATTACTCTAAAATACAGTCAAGGATACATTTCAATACGTTATTTAATATAAGATAATACGTACCGGGATTTTATCTTTATCAATAATACAATTAAACAACCAATTTTCTCTAAAATTCCATTTGGTGCTCCTACTCGTATATAGTTTGCGATTTATACTTATTATAGAGCCTAGTTAGTGATCTACATTTGTACTCTTATTCTATGGTATTTGTGAGTAGTGAAGTAAATAATTAAAAATTTAATCACCACTCATGGATCGGTGGGTACAGAGGGCTGAGCCCCCCGTAGACATTAGTGTGTCATGTATTTGTATCTTCAACTGGTTTTTTCGCATCCAATAAATCTAAAGACAATATACATTAATAACACATTCCATTCTCTAGTACCTGACATGTCGTACCTAACAAACTACCACATTTAGTCTATAAAATAAATGGTCGACAATTATATTAATAAAAACTACTTAAATTATCATTTATCGTGTATAATACTGTGACAATTAATGATGTTATGGATATCAAGGTAAAAAGTTACACTAAATAAGTTACAAATATAAAATAATAAAACAGAGTTTTCATATTAAAGAATAAACGAATTTACAAAATAAATGAATAAATGGAATCATGAATTAATTAAAAATATATCGACGACCCCTACATGTTATTTCCGACATTCCATTATTTTAATGGAAGGTCATATATATATATATATATATATATATATATATATATATATATATATATATATATATATATATATATATATATATATATATATATATATATATATATATATATATATATATATATAAATAATATTTATATATATATAATATATATAATATAATATATTATATATATATATATATATATATATATATATATATATATATATATATATATATATATAATATATAATATATATATATATATATATATATATATATATATATATATACGTAGATTGGAGAAAATCGAGCACATTGTACAGGAAGAAGGTATTTGAATAACTGGTTGAATATAATGAGCCAATCACGATGCAGGGATTTATATAACGTTAGAGAAAGTGCTTTACATATATATAAATATATATATATATATATATATATATATATATATATATATATATATATATATATATATATATATATATATATATATATATATATATATATATATATATATATATATATATATATATATATATATATATATATATATATATATATAAGTTAATAAAAGCCAAATGAAGTCCCCACCCTCAAACCCACCCCCGCCCCACGCCCACAAAGAAATGAAATAAAAGGCTTTTAAATTTCATATTCATAACATTTGTCTACGGAGGATTTTATCAATAATATCGCCCCGCCAATTTTCATGAAACTTAAATAACATGTTTGAAATGAGTTGTTTAAGAAAGAAAAACGTAAAGAAAATGAGCCTGAAAAAAGTTATGAGGTCTCCAAATTTGATATTTATAACATGTAAAATTAAAACTTAGTGTTGAAGTAATTCTTTAATATTTCTCTACCACTCACGGGTCTGGTTGTAGAAGGGGGGAGAAGAGTCCCCTGCAGACAAATATGCGTGTGCTATATATATATATATATATATATATATAATATTATATATATATATATATATATATATATATATATATATATATATATATATATATATATATATATATATATATATATATATATATATATATATATATAATCAGTAAAACAAAGTTAAAAAAGAAAATATTACACTGTAATAAAAAAGTATTTAACTTTAAAGTGGTTCCAGCTCACAAAGAATTTACCTTTCTCTGTACATCAAAAAACGACCACTTACACAATACATTTATGTGCACGAACAAATAAAGACTTAAAGATTAAGCCCAAAAAAACAATAATTCGTGCACAAATATGTATGTAAGCCACACGTACATGATCATAAACGATCGGTCACCATCAAGATGAATTTCAATGATTCAGCATTTATGAATATGTAAATAGTGAAATAGTCTAAATGGCTTAGCCTACAGTCAGAAAAAAAAACCGTGAAGAGAATAAAAGACACAAATATACAGTTACAGGACAAAGAACAATTACGTTATGGCGGCATTTATATTACAGTTCTTTTTTTTCTTTCTTTATTTCTTTTTTTTTATCAACACAATGACGAAGCCACTACCGAAAATTAGGAAATACTTCTTCATTGCGCAATGATGGTAAGTCCTTTTTTAAAAAAATATAACTTTCTTAAAGGTGTGAAAATTATTAATGATTCATATGAATAAACAAATGAATTTTCAAAAAAAAAATTTATATAAACAAATAATGACTAAGCCACTTCATCAAAAATAAAATTTAAAAAAAAAATATATATATAAATATATTTTCTAATAATTAATTTATAATAATTATAATTTTATAAAAATTGGCCAGTCATTTTCTACTGATGAGGAAACATGAAAAGTCACTATTGTTAAGTCACTTTTGTATGACTTTAATCTCTGAAAATTTATATTCTCGTCGTTAAATAATTTATGTTTATTAAAAAATTCTCATCCCACGGGCATAGCCCTACTCGAGGTGAAGAACTTTTCCAAGAAATTTCTTCCTGGGACACTCATGAGATCGAACCATAAGAGTGGGAGCCGGAGTAGGATAATATTTTTGAATTTGAATACATATCTAAGAACATATTGAATACATATTATGTCGTATAAAAAAAAATAACAAATTTGTCAGTCATTGGTGACTCGTCGATTTTCCACTAATGGGCCTTTATCTATTTAAACAAAGTAAATCCCAAACCCACTAATTAAATGTTTTTACAAGAACACTGATATAAATATTCGAATGTATAAAAAAAAAAAAATAAAAAAAAAACACCTTTTTCTTCTTCATTTGTCTTCTTCTTCTTCCATACAACTATAATATCTTTGAAAACTGACAACTCAAACCTTTCTCTGTCCATAATATTTTTTGATATTTAAATATTTTTAATTCGTGGTTTCTTCTCTCAAGATCTGTCTTGGAAGAGTCCCATGGTTTCTCTCAACAGCTAAGCGAACCTGTAAGAAGGTTAAGTGGTTAGGTGTTCTGAGACGTCTGGGGAAAATCAGCATTGTTCGTATATTTAGCATACATCACATATATCTAGGGCGGTTTAACACATAGGCATGTAGTCTACCTAGAAAGAATGTGATTCAGGTCTTTTCGATTGAACCACTAATTTTTTTCAAGCGATTTCTACCCGTCGAATTATTGCATCACTCTAATTGCATAACTCTTCCTTAGAGGAGAACTGATGCAACTGCTCTATCCTTTT
>SEYY01000029.1:25000-40000 GCA_009176605.1 Armadillidium nasatum | reverse complement strand
TCCATAAGAACAGCATCTCTAGCTTTTTCTCTGAATTTAAGCAAATAGAAAATATTGCCAGTATCTGCAGAGTTACCTCGAATAGCGATATCATTGGTGTCATAAATTTTTAAGGTAGAAATTACAGGTACTAATTTTTTCCAATTTTTTTGAATAACTAAGTGCTCAGCAACATGTAGTTGTTCAGTTACTCAAATACGCTTATTTAATATTATCTGTTTGAATTTTCTTTGTAGCTACCGAGGCATCTTTATGACATTCTGAATTTACATGAGCTTTAGCACGTGAATGCTTCTTTATATTTTCTAAATGGTTTTACGATAAATGAGCCTAATATACCCCTTTTGATAGAAGGTCTAAATAAGGTACACAATCTACAAAACAGTTCTTTCAATATTTTAGAAAACGCTAGTCAAAACTTGTACAGATATAGCCATTCATAAAGAGTAGGTATTGCCCTTCCCTACATTTTCAGCCACAAGAGAAGGTATTGCCCTTCCCTACATTTTCAGCCACAAAGTATCTCAAGCCAAGAATTTTACAGATCTAGCCATTCATAAAGGGTAGTCATTGCCCTCCCCTACGTTTTCAGCCACAAAGTATCTCAAACCAAGAATTCTACAGATCTAGCCATTCATAAAGGGTAGGCATGGCCCCCTCTTACATTTTCAACCACAAGGCATATTAAGCCAAGAATTGTACACACACACACACATACATATATATATATATATAAGTAGTAAGGGGGGCGCTTTCGGCAGGTGCCAGATTTAGCTACTTTTCAAAAAATCTGACAACCTGTCTAACGGTCTCATCTGCATTTGCGTGCAATCTTACATTCTCAGGGACCTTCCTGACATTTTCTTTGTCGGTTCACGGACCCCTGGACCCCCGGATTAGAGCCAAATTCAGCAGGAAGTGAACCGCAAAGAAAATGGTCAGGAAAAGAGAGTGAGGTGAACGCAGCGATTTTGCAAACTCAGGCAACTTCCTGATACCATTTTTGGGGGGTTCACGGGGCCCCGCGGGGGCCCCTTCCCAGACTTGAGGCAATTTCAATGGTTGAACCCCCCAAAATGTGTCAGAAAGATGAGGTTATTTGAGCGGAGATTTATGCAAATCAAAATCCCGTTTTGGCTTAGGTTGCCAAATTTTTTTGAAAAGTAGCTAAATGCACCTGCCGAAAGCGTCCCCTTACTGCTATATATATATATATATATATATATATATATATATATATATATATATATATATATATATATATATATATATATATATATATATATATATATATATATATATATATATATATATATATATATATATATATATATATATATATATATATATATATATATATATATATATATATATATATATTTCCAATGCAAAGCAAACCTAACACAAATTTCGAAGATAAACACAGACAACTTTAAAGTGAGGAAGATTTAATTCGCCAGGAAATACAGAGGAATTAAAGAGTTTCGCTTAAAAGAGGTGTCCAATTAAATGTTCTTTAAAGGATGAGAATAATGATGTTCTCGATGGGAATATAAAGACTGTGAATTATATCGTATGAAAATTAGTAAGTATCATTTCCCCTAAAAACTGAATTAATAAATTTCTGATTAAGATATTGTAGAAGAAACAAAATAAATTCTAAATGAATATAAAAGAAAAGGAAATCAGTTACAGAATCAGATTTATAGTATTCAAAGAGAATACTGTAAAAAATTAAGGAAAAACTATATAGAGAGCGAAAAAAAAATGTATAGTCTACATCCAACATCCAAGTTGCTACAAGATGAATTATTCATCGAAAAATAAAAATTGTTCTAATGTGGCTTCAAAAATTTATTAATTCATTTGTCTTTATTAATTTTTTTTCCTTTTCTTTAAACATAAAAAGGGGAAAATATAGATAATATTTGGTCACTCGAACTTTATTTTAATCATTTTTTTCTTTAAAATATTAAAACTAAACTTAACCTCATTACAAAAATTCACAACATCATGAATGGTAAATACAAAAAAAAGAAAAAAAAATTAAAAAAAAAGCCAGTAAAACGAGATTAAATAAGGGCTACTTCAATAAATAAATATTAAGTTTTAAACCCGAGTCCGCTAAAGCTTTTATAAATAATTTTTTTGAAGTTGTTTTTGAAGTTGTACAAATTATTTTAAAAATTATTATTGAATTTAAACAATTTAGTATTAAGAATGATGTCAATACAAGTTTGTAGTGTAGAAATAATTTTATTTAATATAATAATATAATATATATATATATATATATATATATATATATATATATATATATATATATATATATATATATATATATATATATATATATATATATATATATATATATATATATATATATATATATATATATATATATATATATATATATATATATATATATATATATATATATATATATATATATATATATATTCTGCGACTCGCGATATTTGTCAACCATCGCATGCGCCCTTCACTACACTGCAAAAATTGTCCTAACGAATCGTTGGGACAAGTGGCAAAAATGTCACAACAAATTTTTTTTACAGTTATTTTCTAATTAGAAAATAAATCGGTGAAGCGACTTTCTAATTCTTAACATGTCTTTCCTCTATTGAAAATTTTACTATTGACATTTTTGCCGACTTGTCCCAACGATTCGTTAGGACAATTTTTGAAGTGTATCAATGAGTGTTGACATTCCTGATTTAACTAAACCATCAGAGGGTAACCTGAAGAAGTCAACAGGTATAAAGTAATAAGAGAAACCTGGAAGATAATTTTAAAGGAAGAATATATTTATCTTTTTGTTACAGAAGAGGAAGAGGGAATATAATTAAGAGAGGAAGAGGGAAGAGAGGAAGAGGGATGATTATAATTAGGGAAAAAAGGAATGGAAAGAGGATGAGGAATTTTGCTTGAATTCAAATCAAGGTTGCAAAATGAGGAAGGGAAAAAAATAAAACATAAAGGAAAGAGAGAGAATATATATATATATATATATATAATATATATATATATATATTATATATATATATATATATATATATATATATATATATATATATATATATATATATATATATATATATATATATATATATATATATATATATATATATATATATATATATATATATATATATATATGTGTGTGTGTGTGTGTGTGTGCTTTATGTGATTGAGATTGGTGTTTTTTGTGGGTGTATGTGTGCGTGTGTGTGTGTATGTGATTGAATTTGGTGATTTTGTGATTTGTGTAATGAAGTTAAGTGTTTTTAGTGTTTTCGGTGTTTAAGCTTGGTGTTTTTGTGCTTTGCGTTGTTGAAATTAAGTGTTTTTTGTGTTTTATGTGTATGAATTTAATGTTCTTGTGATTTGTTTTGTTGAAATTATGTGCTTTTTTGAACTTTATGTGATTGAGATCGGTGTTTTTGTGTTTGTGAGTGTATGAGTGTGTGTACGTATGTGCGTGTGCGTGTGCGTGTGCGTGTGTGTATGTATGTGTGAGAGAGAGAGATAAATTTAATTATAACTCTATCAGTCCCTTCATTTTTGTATCATTTTGCTTTAATTACTTGTAAATAGACTCTGTAATTACTCTTTACTCATTTAGCGTATTTAAAGTTATTCATTTTGTTCTTTTAATAAGTAAACTATATCTGGAAATTGTAATATTTTACTGACATTAAATAGAAATTAACTCATATTTGGCAAATGACATACTAATTTTAATAATGACGTCACATTCTATGTGACGTAAGCAAGTAACCTTTTTAAAACTGCGATGTTATCTAAAAGTTGACGTAGTATCAAAATGTTTGAAACATTAATTCATTACGAAGATGATATAGACAATGTTTAATAATGGTTTTGAATGATGTAATAAAATGGCGAAACTTTGTTATATGTCTGTAGTTGTATTTTTTCCAATATAAACGAATTATTATGTCAAACAATGTTGTTTAATAATTCGAATAAAATAAAAGGTGTGTGTTGGCGTTAAAGGTAGAAAACTAGCTTTATTACTCGTAGATTTGATAGCATCGTTAGCTCTCAGATCTGGCGAATGTCCTAAGTATGTTCCTCGTAATAGTATGAAGGGTAGAATTTTGACTGCTTGGAAGGATGGCATATAACCTTGAGTAGTGAGAACGACTCTGGGAAAGGAAAAACAACTCGTATATTTTATTCGAATGTTCAAATTATCAATCAAAATTCCTAAGTACAAAAGAGAATTGTTCCTTAAACACAGAAGCATCACACCCAATCTAAAATATCTTAGATTCTGAAGCAGTGTACAGGTAGGAACTTTGAGAAAGGAAAAGTATCAATTTTCTTATTTATTTTGCATGACCATAAAAACTCTTCGCCCCTTACCTAACCTGACCTAAATCTAACAAGCTATTAACACAAAAAAAAAAGGTTAACCTAACTTAACCTAACAACCTAACTTAACCAAACAACGTAACCTAATAATAATAATAATAATAATAATAATAATAATAATAATAATAATAATAATAATAATAATAATAATAATAATAATAATAATAATAATAATAATAATAATAATAATAATAATAATAATAATAATAATAATAATAATATAATTATTATTATTATTATTATTATTATTATTATTATTATTATTATTATTATTAATATTATTATTATTATTACTATTATTATTATTATTATTATTATTATTATTATTATTATTATTATTATTATTATTATTATTATTATTATTATTATTATTATTATTACTAAGGTGGCTGGGTCACCTCAGAAAGAATTGGATAACCAAAGAGTGACCTAAGAAGTGTTGGAAGTGGAGACATGAAAGAAGAAGACCGACAAGAAGACCGAAGAGGAGGTGGAAAGATGAGGTGGAGGCGGGACTCAAGAAACATGGCTTCCCTAACCTGGATGAACTTAGGAGGAGCAAAGCTTTTGCCGATCGGAGAAATTGAAGAACGAAGTTGACCCGACTAACTTTCAGATAACTACCTTTGAGTTGAATTATTATTATTATTATTATTATTATTATTATTATTATTATTATTATTATTATTATTATTATTATTATTATTATTATTATTATTATTATTATTATTATTATTATTATTATTATTATAACGTATTACTAAAACATCGTATCTTAAAGAATGCAATACGTTTCATAAGGCTTTGACGGCACCCTTTTTGGAGACCTATGATATATATATATATATATATATATATATATATATATATATATATATATATATATATATATATATATATATATATATATATATATATATATATATATATATATATATATATATATATATATATATATATATATATATATATATATATATCGCCCAGATGGGCCAAGGACAGAAGCCTACTAATTCCCACCAGAGTTGGGAAAGTACTTGAACTGTGGTTAATTTAAATTAAAGGCCAACATGCCTCGATACATCATATATATATATATATATATATATATATATATATATATATATATATATATATATATATATATATATATATATATATATATATATATATATATATATATATATATATATATATATATATATATATATATATATATATATATATATATATATATATATATATATATATATATATATATATATATATATATATATATATATATATATATATATATATTCTCTGTTTTTCTTTTTATTTACATTTATTTTAATTAATGTCAGAGACAGAAATCATTCCCCCCCTCTCCCCCCCCCCCCCATTTCAGACTCTCTCTCTTTTAGGGTTATTTATTTACGATGTATTTTGCTATTAATAAAAATTTTTATTATTTATGAAAAAAAAAAAAAAGGAATTCTGATAACGAAAATAATAATAATGATAATAAAAAAATTAAAGTCTAAAAAAAAAAAATAAATAAAAAAATAAAAAAAATATAAATCCATATTAAAAAATCAATTCATATAAGAATTCTGTAACTCAAATTTAACTAAATATAAATAAAAAGTAAATAAATAAATAGATAAATAGATAAATAAATAAATAAATAAATAAATAAATCTAAAGTTAGCAATATAATAAAAGTAAAAGACGAAGAAATGAAAAATTTACATATATAAATATAAATATTTTTTTTACTGATTAAATTAAAATGACTTCCATTTTCAAAAGTAAATACTCTTAAGAAGTTTAAAGCAAACATTTTATTATTATTATTATTATTATTATTATTATTATTATTATTATTATTATTATTATTATTATTATTATTATTATTATTATTATTATTATTATTATTATTATTATTATTATTATTATTATTATTATTATTATTATTATTATTATTATTATTATTATTATTATTATCAGCATCATCTTCGCTACTATTATCAATGTTATTAAAATTAGTTTGTTGTTATTATCATTAGTGTTATTATATTACAATTATTATTATTATCTATTATTATTATTATTATTATTATTATTATTATTATTATTATTATTATTATTATTATTATTATTATTTTTGAAGTAAATATCATCATTGCTATTAATATTACTAGTATTATTGTAGCAAACATCATAAGTAACGTCTCTGCTATTGTTACTTGCATTATCAAGCAACATTTCTGGAGTTTTGTTACTTTAGAAGTAACATAATCAAAACTTATATTATAATATATATATATATATATATATATATATATATATATATATATATATATATATATATATATATATATATATATATATATATATATATATATATATATATATATATATATATATATATATATATATATATGACTTATGAACCGGCATGAAGACGAACGAGCCGAAAAACATGATCTTTTAGAGGGCTCTGGGAGAACTTCTACAAGCAGATGGGGAAAGATGCTGGTTCCACTGACAGGGTGAAAATCCTTCCTGGGAGAGGTTGAAGATATATATATATATATATATATTATATATATATATATATATATATATATATATATATATATATATATATATATATATATTATATATATATATATATATATATATATATATATATATATATATATATAATATATATATATATATAATTTTACTTCTGCTAATGAGGATTCGAACTCGGACCTCTCAGATGTTAAGACATTGCATTAACCACTACACCAACTGATGGTTAACGCAATGTCTTAACATCTGAGAGGCCCGAGGTCGAATCCTCATTAGCAGAAGTAAAATTATACAAATATATTCCACGGTTTTATTAAGTGAATATATATATATATATTATATATATATATATATATATATATATATATATATATATATATATATATATATATATATATATATATATATATATATATATATATATATATATATATATATATATATATATATATATATATATATATATTAAACATTGGGGCTCAAAGGACACCACAGTGTTTTCCCCAGCAGCCCCTTTTCAGAGAACTGAACAGTCACAATATTATTATTAAGATTATTATTGAATTTAGTAGTATAGGACCTACTTTTAAATTTTAAACCTGTAAATGTACAATTTCCTGTATAAAGTTTTGTGAATTGAATTAAATTATTATTATTATTATTATTATTTTTATTATTATTATTATTATTAGTTTTAGTTTTATTTTTTATTTATTACTATTCTTATATATTATTATTATTATTATTTTTATTGTTATTATTATTATTTTTATTAATAACTATTATGGTTATCGCTATTATTATTATTATTTTAATTTTATTTATTATAATTTTACTTATAATTTTACTATATTATTATTATTATTATTATTATTATTATTATTATTATTATTATTATTATTATTATTATTATTATTATTATTATTTTTCTCAAGCTCCTCAAGCTAAAATAACTTGGAATATTTCTCTTCTGTTTAAATAAAATTTTCTTGATGCAGTTTTCGATTAATCGTATTTATTTATTATTTCGATTAATCATATTTATTTATTATTTCGATTAATCATATTTATTTATTATTTCGATTTGGGCGTTTCATGGCAAAACGGTAATGTTGGTGATTCCAGTGATTTAAAGAGCCGGTTCGATCCCTTAGGAGTGTCCTAGAAAGAAAGTTCCCCTCCTCGATTTTTTTTTTTTAAATTAAAAAAAAAAAAATTTTTTTCTTTTAAAAAGAAAATTCTTTAATGTTCTTGAAGACCGAAGTTAGAATATTTTTTAATCAAAATTAGATCTCACACTTAATGCTTTACTTATAAAATTCAGGGCTCCAAGTCCTGATCTGGAATTGAAAACCTTTCTTGGAGACAGTGGATCAAAAACTAGTCTTTAAGAAAAGAAAAGAAAAAAAGAAAAAAAAACTATAAACTATAAAGTAAAATGGTTTAGAGCCAAATTTTAAAAATGAAGAAGTTGAACCAGGAGTTAATAATAATAATAATAATAATAATAATAATAAAAAAAAAATAAAAAAAAAATAATAATAATAATAATAATAATAATAATAATAATAATAATAATAATAATAATAATAATATTTTATTATTATTATTATTATTATTATTATTATTATTATTATTATTATTATTATTATTATTATTATTATTATAATACCTAACCTAAGATGAAAGAATTTGAAACTATTTCCCAATATTCGTGTGCTTGCCTTTCGACGTCCAATTCTCATAAACATTCTTACTATTTTAATCCCAAAATCCCTACTCCCACTCCCCCACTTTTATTTTCAGTTCATTTCATCAGAAATTTGATCCCAACTTTCTGTATTTATGATTTCTTTTTTTTTATTCATGCACTGCAAAAATTGTCCTAACGAATCGTTGGGACAAAGGCAAAAAAATGTCACAGTAAAATTTTCACTAGATAAAAGACACATTAAGCATTAGAAAGTCGCTTCACCGATTAAATTTCTAACAAGAAAATAACTGAAAAAATTTTTTGTGACATTTTTGCCACTTGTTCCAACGATTCGTTAGGACAATATTTGCAGTGTATCCAAATTTAAAATATCTATGTCAGAGTTTCTAGGAATATTCAAAAAGACCCGTACCTTGTCTACACTGTAAAAATAAACCTTTCTAATTCCTTTCTATAGAAAGGAAATAGAAAGGCTTAGTCTAATTTCTCATATTTCTCTATTTCTTAGAGCGGAATTATAAAGGCTATTCAGAATTTGGGAGGCACTAGAGCGGAATTAAAGAGGAAATAGAGCGGTGTTTATGGTTTTCGTCCATTGCCTTTCTAATGCCGCTCTATCAAAATATTTTCTCGACATTGCATGCCGCTCAAATGCCGCTCAAATGCCTTTCAAAGTTCTTGTTGAGCGGCATCGATTCGATTTTAAAGTCTCTTTTGCCTTTAAACACACATACACACACACACACACTCACGAACACACACAACACACACACACATATATATATATATATATATATATATATATATATATATATATATATATATATATATATATATATATATATATATATATATATATATATATATATATATATATATATATATATATATATATATATATTATATATATATATATATATATATATATATATATATTATATATATATATATATATATATATATATATATATATATATATATATTTATATATATATATAATATATATATATATATATATATATATATATATATATATATATATATATATATATATATATCTTCTGGTGCATGGGTAAAAGGTCAGAGACCTACTAATTTCAACAAGAGTTGGAGGAATTCCGAAATCAAAGTCCAATTAAAGGCCGACATGACCCTATACACTGTTTGAACGTATGCAAGTCAAAAGAAGTAAGAAGAGTAGAGCCTATTACCAAATCATCGACAGCGAACATAGTCGACAGGGTAAATGGTTGACTCTTTTGAAAAAAATCTTACGGCCATTTTTCTCTTCAATTTAAACGTGTCGACATTTGGCAGTATGTAAAAAAAAAAATTGTTTCGAAAATTTGACCAATATCGCATTTTAGTTTTCATCGATATATAGGCATTTTATTATTATTATTATTATTATTATTATTATTATTATTATTATTATTATTATTATTATTATTATTATTATTATTATTATTATTATTATTATTATTATTATTATTATTATTATTATTCTTCTTCTTCTTCTTTTTCTTATTATTATTATTATTATTATTATTATTATTATTATTATTATTATTATTATTATTATTATTATTTTATTATTATTATTTTTTTTATTTTTATTTATTTTTCATTTGACGTTTAAATTTTTATTTTATTATTATTATTATTATTATTATTATTATTATTATTATTATTATTATTATTATTATTATTATTATATTATTACTATTATTATTATTATTATTTTTATTTTTAATACAAATACTATTATTATTAAATTTTTTGCATCGCACACGAATATGTGTCTACGGGAGGTTCCGGCACACGTAAACTTCGACCTGTGAGTGGTGGTAATGATGAATGAAACACCTTCAGTACTTTAGCAAAACCAACGCTTTAATATGAAACCAATCCGTACTTTCAGAAATAGCAAATATAGTCAGTCATAGGACTCTCTGTCTCTCACAATATATATATATATATATATATATATATATATATATATATATATATATATATATATATATATATATATATATATATATATATATATATATATATATATATATATATATATATATATATATATATATATATATATATATATATATATATATTATATATATATATATATATATATATATTATAATATATATATATATATATATATATATATATATATTATATATATATATATATTTATATATAATTAAATAAATTTAAACAATTGAAAAATCAATTTATACATATAAAAAAAAATTTTTAAACTATGTGATCACCGTAGCTCAGTCAGCATGATTCCCGGCTTCTGGATATATCAAAATATCAGCAAGAACGAAACGGATCGAATACTCGTCTCAAGTTTATGACGTCAGAGGTAAGTGTATTAATATCTCAATAGATGGAGTAGAAATGAAAGGATAGTCACGTGCATTTCGTACACATGGTGCAGAGTTGCCATTCGTGTAAATAAACTTTTACTTTTTTCGAATAAAGCAGAAAGGCATTTGGTGCCTTCATTTTTTCCTATAGCGGAAAAAAACCGGTCTAATTCCTTTCTAAAATAGACCGGCAAAAAACGCGTTTTTTGCCGGTCTATATAGAAAGGAATTAGAAAGTTTTTTTTTTGCAGTGTATCTTCGTTCTATTCTGCGTGAAAGCTCTGATATAAAGTTACAAGAAGCTCTAAACAAAATTTTCTTTTAAAAAAAAAAGAAAAAAGAGAAAGTTTCTCTCCAGCTAAAGCTTATGTAGAAATTTAGAGTTTCAATTGTACAATGCAAAAATTGTCCTAACGAATCGTTGGGACAAGTGGTAAAAATGTCACAGCAAAATTTTCAATAGAGAAATGACATGTTAAGGATAAGAAAGTCGCTTCACCGATTTATTTTCTAATAAGAAAATAACTGAAAAAAATTGTTGTGACATTTTTGCCACTTGTCCCAACGATTTGTTAGGACAATTTTTGCAGTGTAGTGACGGTTACAAAATTCTGATAAAAAGTCTGAAAATTCATCTTTATTTGCTCACTTGACTTAAATTACAATAATCGAACTTATCTAATCTCTTTAATTACAGATTTTCTTCAAATTTTGACTTGTTATCGTTCGTATTTTTTTGTTCTTATTTTTTATGTTGTTGTTGTTCTTTTTTTCTTCTTCTTCCTATTATTATTATTATTATTTTCTTTTCTTCTTCTTCTTCTTCTTCTTCTTCTTCTTCTTCTTCTTCTTCTTCTTTCTTCTTCTTCTTCTTCTTCTTCTTCTTCTTCTTCTTCTTCTTCTTCTTCTTCTTCTTCTTCTTCTTCTTCTTCTTCTTCTTCTTCTTCTTCTTCTTCTTCTTCTTCTTCTTCTTCTTCTTCTTCTTCTTATTATTATTATTATTATTATTATTATTATTATTATTATTATTATTATTATTATTATTATTATTATTATTATTATTATTAACAGATATCTATCTGCAGTTCTTCCTTTTTCGATAAATTAATTAAATTTATGGCCCAAAATTCTCGTGATGCATTTCGTTTATCGATCATCGAGTTCGCTTCATCAGATTGTTTACTCCGACGCCTCATAAGCATGACGTCATAATCCATTTTACGACCTCTCCCAATGGGTATGGGATTGATTAAAACTTAAAGGGCTTAAAAATAGGGGTTCTCTAATGTCTGAGAGGATAAAAAATTTATTTTCTGATTCTAGAACTAGCCTGGTCTAGACCTAGCCGAATTAAGCACTATCCAGTAAATTTTAATGAGTAAATTTTTGAATATGGTTAGCCGTACACTAGTAACAGTCGTTTAGGAAACTCCACCTATTTTTTCACGAAATTCCGCCCATTTTTCTTATCAAATGTTCAGAGAGTTTAAAATTTTCGTTTCTTATGACATCAATTGTTGTTGAAAACTAATAGATTGAAAAGTTCCAACATATATATATATATATATATATATATATATATATATATATATATATATATATATATATATATATATATATATATATATATATATATATATATATATATATATATATATATATATATATATATATATTATTATATATATAGGGTGGTTAAATTGTATGGGCCGATGTTGAATGTGAACCACACCTAAACGTCAAGTTTTTTACTGCATTTCATTTGACTTTTTTCAATTTCAGACTTACTCAATTTGAACCATGGAAAGATACACATTGTAAAGTAATTTGTGTTTTTTAAATCAACATCGGCCCTTAAAATTTAACCACCCATATATATATATATATATATATATATATATATATATATATAATATATATATATATATATATATATATATATATATATATATATATATATATATATATATATAGAGATAGAGAGAGAGAGAGAGAGAGAGAGAGAGAGAGAGAGAGAGACAGACAGACAGACAGACAGACAGACAGATATTGAGAGAGTGAGAGAGAGATGAAAAGATAGATATATAGATAGATGTATGTATGTATAGATAGGTATTTAGGACAGATAGGAAGACAGAGACTGAGGGAGTGAGAGAGATAAAGAAAAGATATATATATAATATATATATATATATATATATATATATATATATATATATATATATATATATATATATATATATATATATATATATATATATATATATATATATATATATATATATATATATATATATATATATATATATATATATATATATATATATATATATATATATATATATATATATATATATATATATATATATATATATATATATATATATATATATATATATATATATATATATATATATATATATATATATATATATATATATATATATATATAGGCATAAAAAGAGAGAAAGAGAGAGAGAGAGAGAGAGAGAGAGAGAGAGAGAGAGAGAGAGAGAGAGAGAGAGAGAGAGAGAGAGAGAGAGAAGAGAGAAGAGAGAGAGAGAGAGAGAGAGAGAGAGAGAGAGAGAGAGAGAGAGAGAGAGAGAGAGAATAGTGTCGGTTATATTGGTTATACTTATAAGCAAGCTAAATTAATTAAAGCTAGAATTAAACAACTGATCGATATATAAATATATATTTTAAATTTATTATTGATTTAAGTTACGCCTGCATCCTCACTTCCCAAATAATTCACATTACACAAGTCAGAACAGTCTCAGAAATATTAAAGTATCTTCACCATCTCTGCGAAATATCAATTTCAATGGCATCTGGAATCGCTAATATACCAAGTAAATTCCTTGTTTTTCTTTTCTAGCAATTGAGTTGGAAGGGAAGAGAATCACGAGTTCTGTAGGCGAGTGGGCTGGCTTGTTTCGAACTCTTGATGGCCTAAATGGTAGAATTTTGTCATGCTGGGGAGTGGGAGGAGGGGATTGCATTAAAAAAAAAGCACTATTTCAAATTGATAGATGATTTTTACCTCTAATTTGAACTAAAGAAATGTCAATAAATTTTTAAAATCAGCAAACACCAAAATAAGAGAAGCATCCCATTTTACACACACACACACACACACACACACACACACACACACATACACACACCTACACACACGTATACACACACAAAAGAGAAAAATAAAAAAAAATGTATATTTTAAAAGTGAAAATTGACGTTTGGGAGATATCAACATATTTGAAGTAAACGACGAGAAAAATGATATAAAATTGTAAAGAAAAGAGCTTTAAACTGATTGATTGATCTTCCCAGGAGGAGAAGGAGAAGCAGTAATAGTAGTAGTAATATTAGTAGTAGTAGTGGTAGAAGAAGAAGAAGAAGAAAAAGAAGAAGAAGAAGAAGAAGAAGAAGAAGAAGAAGAAGAAGAAGAAGAAGAAGAGCTTGTTATAAAATATTAAATATCAATGCCTTTGTAATAGAGGAAGTGAAGGAAAAGGGGATTACTTTTGTAAGAAAAAGGAAGCTCAAGGCTATATATATATATATATATATATATATATATATATATATATATATATATATATATATATATATATATATATATATATATATATATATATATATATATATATATATATATATATATATATGTGTATATGTGTGTGTGTGTGTGTATGTGTGTGTGAATGGGTGCTTTGGTGTATCTGTATGTATGTTTGATTGACGATCAATACTCGGTAAACAAAATTCATTAATAACTAAACTCCTTTTAAAAACTTTTCTGAATATAAAATTTTTCTTATACTTCATAATTCATTTTATTTCTCTCTCTCTCTCTCTCTCTCTCTCTCTCTCTCTCTCTCTCTCTCTCTCTTTCATACTCTCTCTTTTTCATATTCTATTTCATCT
>SEYY01000029.1:0-17500 GCA_009176605.1 Armadillidium nasatum | reverse complement strand
TATATATATATATATATATATATATATATATATATATATATATATAATCAAATTAAAATCGAAATCCAACCCCAGGAAGAGTTATTAAGTCCAGTCAGTAGGTTCATTCGAGGATGAACCAAAGATTTCACGGGCCGACGGCAAACATCCGCTGGCTGGCCAGGTCTATCGCGGATAATATATATATATATATATATATATATATATATATATATATATATATATATATATATATTATATATATATATTATATATATTATATATATATATATATATATATATATATGAAAAAGAACAATGGGAGTGTTGTTTCTATTAGGAGAAGAGTTCTTGGAACTACTCCGGAGATTTAATGAAATGTCATCAGTTGATCTAGAAGCAAAGCAAACTGAAAATAAAATACAGAAAATCCTCATACCAAATTGAAGGATCCGTGGTTAGTGACAGTAGATCAACTCTTATGGTACTGTTCATTTAATAAATAGATACTTTGTACTTTGATCCTTATAGCTCTTTGTGTTGCTATGCACTTCCATTGTTTTTAGCTGCCAAAAGGAAATTTTATTTCAAATGAACAGCAATCTTTTGGAGAATGAGCAGAATCCATTCTGTCCGTAACTTATGTATGGGTTCAATACATTTAATTCAGTATTCCATAACTTTAAAATCCAGCTTCCGAGATCTGCAAAAAAAACAATAATAATAAACTGGACTCATAACACCAGATTTTATGAAGGTAAAGTATCTATAAATTTATATATGATAATTTCGTTAATAATTTATCCCTTGATGAAATTCTTCTTTTTTATCTCAATGAAAAGAATAAGATTTAAAATAAAAAGGGAAAAAAATATTTTTTTACAGCCACCACCACAGCTCATTGGAAGGGTAATATCACAGGAGGTGGAAAAAATCCATACAAACCCCACCTAACTTGACTTTCGAAGATGAACGCAGAACGGAGGCTTTTAAATGAAGGATATTACATTCGGCAGGAAACAGAAGATGGAAGAGAATTTCACAAAACAGAGGTGACTAGAATGAAGGAAGGACCACAGCGAACAATTTTAGTACTTGCCAATGTCAATACAAAATTCATTTTCAGATACCGCACACCTTGTGCTACTTGGGTGTCGTAAAGGTGGTAGCACAGGAATGGTCAGTTACCTCGAACACTTTCCGCTGTACTTTATAAATAATAATAATAATAATAATAATAATAATAATAATAATAATAATAATAATAATAATATAAAAAAAAAACTTCTGTGTCGAATCAGAGAGAAAAAGTATGGAAAAGTTTGTTTTATTTTTATGGCTTTGTCCAAAAGACAGGTAAAACCTAATCCACCTCTGAAATGAGAGCAGTAATTCCTTACGAGGGTGGATGAGGCCATTTGGATAGTTTGAGCAGCTGAGAAGTGCAAAAAAATTCTCGTAGACTAAACAGAACTCCTAACTTCTTTGAAGCTGCTCTAGAGATCATTACGACATGAGGTTTTCAAGACATTTTTAAAATTTTTTTTTGCTTATGTTGAAGCCAAGGATGTTTATATTGTCAAAAGAAGAGTTGGGAGAACCATCAAAAGAGATAGGAAAAATTAGATGGTGTCTTAGTGAGGAATTTGTGAAGTTGCGTTTTTGAAGAGTTGAATTTCAAAATGTTGAAATGACCCCACTTGGAAATTATATGCATAAAATAAAAATTTCAATTATATGAAATGCAAAAAGTATAAATAACTGAAGGGTACCAAAATGTGACATATTAAGAGCTGAAAGAAAAATTTTTAGTCACTGACACACTTCAGAATAATATTGCGACTTCTTTCTACAAAAAAAGTTCTATTCATACCAAGAAAGTTAAAGAAATGTAGGAATGTAATTTCTAAATAAGAAGCATTCTAATAACAAAAGTTCTATCCATCCACAAAAAAAAAAAAAAAATAAATAAAAATAAAAATATGATGAATGTTCCTCATGCTGTTGTTTATATTTAAAAAAATATACAGAAAGAATATGCAAATAGTTCTGTTAACTAATAACGAGAAGAAACTCAAATGCTTTCCAACCAATATTTTTTTTTATTACTTCTAATATAAACTATATAATCAATCTTTAAAAGAACACACCTCGTTATGAATCCCTAATCCTTTCTTTTGAATACCACATAAGAAACATAGAGAGAGGTAATTTTTATATTAATACAAAAAAATGGAAAAGAAATAGTTAGTCTTCAAAAAATATTTATTACAGTAATTTGTTTTCGTAAATTACAATTAAAGTATATTATATAAAAATAATTTTCAAAATAATTATATATCACTAAATATCCAAATCATCAAATATATCAAAGACATAATAATTAAATCGCTGTGTTAAATAGTAAAAAGAATATATTTATAATAGTTTTTCTTAATAACATATATTACTTTCCTCATTTATCATAAATTATTAATTCTTACAGCTCCAGTTTTGAAGCCGAATTAAAAAAAAAAAAAAAAAAAAAAAAAAAAAAAAAAAAAAAAAAAAAAAAAAAAACACACACACACACAAGTTAAAAGTTACAGATCCTTCAAACAGCTTAAAATAATTAATTGTAATGAATACAAAACAAGACTCGCTGTTTGATTAATACATGTTATCCTTCGTGATGAAGGGCTTAAAATATACATGCAAATCAATACGACAAGAAAGTTAAACTAAAATTAAACTAAAATATTCCTCTTATCTTGCATATCAATTTCTTAAAAGACTACAATTTATTAAAAACTACAAGATTACATAATTCACTAACTAATTTAATAATAATAATAATAATAATAATAATAATAATAATAATAATAATAATAATAATAATACTATCAAGACTTAATCTGAGACTGAAATTATTCTATCATGAATAATACATAATCAAAAACATTAATTACCAATAAATAAAATTTTATTAATATATATAATTTATTTTTTCAGTAATTCAAATTTTGTGCTTTGATAATTTGAAAACTAATAATCTACTTCTTCTTCACCCACATCCCCGGACGGTGTCCTGCAGAAGGGACAATGACCTTTTTGAAGAACCTGTAGTATATAGTCATCAGTATGAAACATCTGCGTTGAAAAAGAAAAAGTATTATTAATAATAATAATAATAATAATTAATATAATAATAATATTAATTAAATAATAATCTTCAATCATTTTTTCAGTTGCAGAGTTTGTACAAACGAAAATCGTATACTAAAGTATACGATTTTGTATGTATATACGTATGTATTAATACAAAACTAAAATAGGCTTCTTGAGTCCAATAAATTAATACAAAATTAATATCAATCATTATTAAAATGAAGTTTGTAACTAAGAAACAAACTTTAAATTTTTTTTTTGAAAGTCGTAACCTTAACCTAATTTATTCCTTAAAAGAATAATAAAAATAACTAAAAAAATAATGAAAAATAATAACATTAAAATATCTGTATGAGAATAGCTATTACAATAATAGAGATGGCAATATTAATAAGAATAATAAATAATAATAATAATAATAGTAATAATAATAATAAAGGTGATAATAATGATGATGATGATAATACTAATAATAATTGAAATAAAAATAATAATAATAATAATAATAATAATAATAAAGTAATCAATAATAATAATAATCATAATAATAATAATAATAAAGAAGGCTATATTCGTGACAAAAGTAGTAATAAAAAACCCTGTAATTATCATCGCTAACAATTATACTACTACTACTACTACTAATAATAATAATAGTAATAATTATTGCAGCTAAGTATTTTGATAGCAATTATACCTTTAGTATTTTAATAGCAAGTGATCTTACTATGTGGGAAGTGTTGCTAATTGTTGTATGTTTTTAGGAGGTTCATTCTATTGTTCAATGTACCTTTGTACAATATAGCTCTACGAGGTTTCGCTGGGGTGTACTTGGTTTTACCTAGTGTACGTGAGTTTGTGCTAAGCATATATGATATTCTAACATTTTGGTTATTTATTATTAAATATGTCAGGAATTCATTTAACATTTCATTTATGATTTTGAAAACGTGGGTAATCATTGTGAGATTGAGCATATCTTGTAGATGGAGTATGGATAATTTTTTGAAGAGTGAGCTTGTATGTTTAAAGAAATTGTGAGACCCAGATAATAGAGGAACTATTTTTTATGTAGTGTTATTAAGAGTTGTAGCAGGTGTACACTTGCACATCCCCATATCGGTAAATTGTAGAGTAGAAGTGTGTAAACACTTGCACATCCCCATATCGGTAAATTGTAGAGTAGAAGTGGGTAAACAAGGCTTTACTATAATATTGATATTTTTTGTATATATTTTGGAATAAAGTTTTTTATCTTTAGGAATGCATAGGTAACATATGCAAGTTTGCTAATACGACTATTGATGTGTTTTTTTGAAGGAGAGTTTCTCATCAAAAATAACTCCTAATAGTTTTGCAGATGTGGCTCGAATTATGATTGTATCTCTGCCATAACATTTTGCTTGATAGGATTTTAACGTTTGTCATTATTAAATATTGTGCTTTATGCGGATTGAAAATAATAATAATAATATTTGTTTTTTTTACATAATAATACATATAATTAATAATTTATATAATTTATATAATTAATACATGTAAATGAAATAAACTTAAACATAAAAATTTCTCAAATGAAACAGTGAAATTAAATTTGTCTCAGTTAACTAAAAATATCATAGACATTTATCAAATAATTGAAGAAGTAAGGGTGAGGTAGGCATAAATTATTTATTACCTTATTACAATGTTCGCAATGAGTAATTGGAACGTCTGCCATTAAATTCTTGTAAAATTGATATCGGAGTGGTTTTGGCCAACGGCAAATAATAACTTCGTGTGGTTCCAAAACAGCGAGGGCAAGTCGATTCAGAATGACTGGTTGAAAGTCAGAGCCTCCTTGCTATAATCAATAAAAAACTATGTTAACTGTTAGGATTAAAGGAATTTGTAATAATAATAATAATAATTATTATTATTATTAAAATATATAATGTTCGTAATATTGATTACCACGTTGGTGTGTATTTTTAAATTGAAAAATTACTACTACTTTTCATTAATATTAAAATCAAATAAATAATAATAAAAAAAATACTAAAAAATATTTATTGTATATTTATTAAAGGTTTTTATTCGTATCCTTCATTTTTAATTAAAAATTTTCTTTATCTTTTTCACCGAAGGTCTAAGACCCAAATTAACAACTAAGTAGAAGTGTAATTCTCAAGTTTCTTGGGTACGATTGAAAAGAAAAATAGAAGAAAAAAGAGAATAGCGCAAAATCAGCCATATTTAAATAAAACCATGAATTAATGCTAAATGCACATAACTTAACATAGAGACGAAGATACGGATTAATATAAATATATAATATATATATATATATATATATATATATATATATATATATATATATATATATATATATATATATATATATATATATATATATATATATATATATATATATATATATATATATATATATATATATATATATATATATATAATTTGATAGTGTATCAGATATTAGACTGCATTAATTATATACGAAAACAAAAGTTATTTTAGCTAATATCTCAGTATAAGGTTTTGGACCAGTATTTTCGTACACGAAATTAAATTAGATTTTGAATTTTTGACCATAATAAAATCAGCATCACCAAAAGATAAACTAAAATATATATTTAAATTTTATAAAGAATAGGCAAAATGTTTCCGAAATTTGCCGAAAGTTCTGGTAATGAAAGTCTTGGTTAGCCTAGTTAAGCAGTTACTAGAAAATGAATAACGATTTCAAACTCCTACAGTTAATTATAAGTATATAAAATATAATAAATAGTTGCTTTCTTGCTAGATTATAAATAATTCAGTATAATGTAATAACACACCATTTTAAATACCAAGTTTCATTCTTCTAAATAAGGTTAAAATGTTACTACTATAGACATATGTTTCTACAGGATATTTTTTTATGAAGAAAAAGAAAATACAGCAATTTTCCGTATCATTTTGCATATCATTACAGCATATTCGTATCATCATTATAACTGTGGTGACTATTTATAAGCAAGTAACAAATACTGAAACAAAATCAATACAAGACTAAAAAAAATACATAACTTACATAAAAATTCATATAATTCGACGAGAATGGGTCAGTAGTTAGAGAATTATTCCCACCAATTTCTAATGTTTGTTCGTTGACCTCAGAAGCAGTCCACTGGTTCTCTATTTCAACGCCTTCGTCACGTTCTTCCGGTTTTTCCTCAGTCTCAGCAGGTTCTTTATTCCCACTTGAAGCCAATATCAATCGAACAGCTTCTTCATCACTAATGCCATCTTCAAGGATAAATTCAACAAGAGGCAAAATTTCTGACAAGAGAATCAGAGCGGTTATTAATATTATTAAAGTTTCATGGGAACTTTTCAAGTCTTGCCCAATATTAATATTAATCATTAAAGTTTAAAACAAACATTATTCTTTTGGCTTCAAAGATCATATTTGAAGATAACAAAGCTAAAAACCTTTACATGAAAAGACTTAAGTAATGCCTATATATATATATATATATATATATATATATATATATATATATATATATATATATATATATATATATATATATATATATATATATATATATATATATATATATATATATATATATATATATATATATATATTACCAAATGAAACGTAGGAATATACAAATGGGTGACCACAGTTAGTGCACTGATTGCCAACATTGTTTACCAATGGACTTGTGGTTGAACAACGATAACAAAGTGGCTGATGTTCTTCAGAGTCATGGAACGGTTTTGTCTGAATTTTTAATGCAGCCAAATCAACATCCTCCTTTAACAAAAGAAAGTATTAACATATATATATATATATATATATATATATATATATATATATATATATATATATATATATATATATATATATATATATATATATATATATATATATATATATATATATATATATATATATATATATATATATATATATATATATATATATATATATTTACAGTTATCACAGCACTTCTGGGGCAAAGCCCTATTCTAGGAGGGGGTGCTAAAATAAAAGAGAATAAAAACCAATCGAATTCCCACCCAACGTAAATTAGGACTATAAAAAAGTAAAAGAACAGAAATCCATTCAATAATTCCCATTTAATCCAAATTTCGCAGGTGAGCACCGACGTGAGCTTTGAAATATTTAGATGAAATTCAGTAGGAAATGCAGAAGATGGAAGAGAATTCCACAAAACAGACGTGACTGGAAAGAAAGCACCACAACGGACAAGTCTGGAGTTGCTTATGTCCACACAAAATTCATATGGAGACAATGCACCCCTTGTGCTGCGAGGACGCCGTATAGGTAGAGGTACACGAGTGGTCAATTCCCTAGAACATTTGCCGCTGAAAAGAGAAAAACAAAATAAATAAGCAGAAATCAGACTTGGTGGGGAGGGATGAAAGGGGAAGTTATAGAAAAGAGTGAGTGGGAAAGCGTTCGAGCTTTCGCCTCCTCATCTTGTCTGATGTAGATAGATAAAATTATATTTTTGTTTGTATAGTCAAAATATTTATGATTTGGAATATAACTACATATTAGTATTTTTCAGAAATTGAGAGAATAATAATAAATTATAATTATAAATATAATTCCATAAATAAGAAAAATTCCTATTGTGAGGAATTGTTCTTAACTTTATGCAACTCAGAGAATAACCTCTCATGAAGATCTCATAATACGTAATACCTGTAAAAAAAAGGTATAGTAAAATAATGTATTTAAAACTATATAAAGATAAATAAAACGTAGATATAAAACAAACTTAAAATGAATGTACTAGTGAAATGATATAATTAAAGTATTAATTATTACAGGAATTTTAGTAGAAGTAGACGATAGGAGACTTTTATGACTCAAACTACTTTAAATAAAAAAAAAGAAAACTAGAAAAAGGTATTAAATTTAATGTTAAAGTAAAAATTAGGTGATAGGAAGTGTATAGATATATATGTAAAACTAAATTTGTTATTCTTAATAGAGCATACAGAGTGTAGAGGATAAAACATTGTGTGAAAAACAATTTACAACCCTTCGCAATAAGAAGCTATAGACGTTCTTATTGTTTCATAAGGTACTAAAAATTTCTTAAGTAAAAATGAAGGTGAAAATATAATAATATAAACTAAAGGTTAATATAATGTAAAACAATGCACTAATTGTTAAATTCCTTTATAAAATAGGGTTTTTTTTTTTGTTTGGACTTGATTCTGTATTTTTGATATCAAGAGTCATCCCTTCTGCAACTGACGTTGATGCACACACCATCCTCCACTGTGTGGTGCTTATATATTAGTTCAACTCAAATATTATATAGAATTAATTGAAAAGTGAAAGTGAAGTTCCAGGCCGGATTTCATAACCAGCCTCCAAGATTTTAAGAACTAAGCTAAGCAATAATTATTCCCTTGTAGGTTCTCTTCTTAGGACTTTACATTTACTAACCACTTCCACTTCCTGTAGTCTTAGTCCTCTTTGTATCAGGATCCGGGGCTTGGGTTGTGGTTGTCCCTTAAAATTAGGATTACGGATTGAGGGTGGGTTATAACTGTAAAATTGTAAAGGTTTAATTTAAATTATCACATAAAATAATCGCAATAAATGCTTTATATAATTGCTTGCTTAAATTCACCTGTGTCTGAAGATCTAAGTGTGAGTATCTCCCAGAAACTTTTACTTCTTACTTATCAAGTCGTGGTTCAAAGATGAAAATATTAGGTGTTCACCTCCTCTCTTGTGAGTCAATCAAGTCTCTTTTGATCCTGATTGTTCATCAGTTCCACCTCAACTGCTGAGAGTGCTTTGTGTATTTTTGAAGGGCAAAGGATTTTGTTATCCAATATACCCTCAAAATGTAAGTGCCCATTTATAGTTTGCTTGGTATGTTGTAGTTAGAATACAAGTAGGGTAAGTGTAGTCCTTGAGTTGAGCGTCAATTATATGCAGACAAATACACAATTTACATCCCCTGGCCTTGGTGGTTATCCAAGGCCCTTTCTCCCCCCAACATACACAAAATTAAATTGGCGCCCGAACAGGGACTTGATTGTTCGAGTAGGTGAGGGGTGTGATTGTGAATAGGAGTTGAATAAGTGTGGAACCACGACAGTTGGATTGGGTTTCTCCATTTTTCTGTAGACCATTGAGCCGTAAGTTGGAAATATTAACCCACACTAATCGTATATACTGGTGTGCCGGCCATTCTGGGGCACTGGTGTATGCGTTCGCATATTATTTTTCTTTGCAGCTGTAGTCTTGTGAAAGATATCCTCTAAGAAAAGAAGATAAGCAAAATTTCGCATTCAAGTATTTATGTGTATGTTTGTATACATGTATCTATGAAAAAATAATTCTGGGTTAAACTTTGCCAAGTCCTTAAGTTTACGTGTATAGATATATGTATATTTATATGCATATATCTATGCAGGGATAAATGAAATCCTGGTTTATAAGACATTCTAATCCTTAAGTTAGTAAGTATATTTATATAAATATATATATAAAGATTTCTTTTCAGAAATAATCAGTTCTTTTTCAGAAAAAGGAAAAGATGGCAAGTTCTATTCCCGATATGGCTATAGAGGAGTATTTAGATCTTATAGAGAGTGGGCGACAAAGTAGAATGGAGCAGTCATTGATAACTCCAAGTGAGAGTCCCGAAGGAATGATTTCAGCTGATGCTGTAAAGAACATTATGGGTAGTTTATCTAACCAGATGGAGGTCTTAAATAAAAAACTTGATGAGGCAAAAGTTAATGCTGGAATAAACCCACTAGCTGAAGGGAAAACTAATAACTTCACAAAAAAAGAAGACACTGCAGAAGTGGTACAAGTTACATCCACAGAACAAATTGGTAATCCTGAAAATGCCTTTTTGTTGCATTTTGAGAACCAATTAATGACACCCAGCACTAATGTGAGCACCACTCCTTTGATATCCTCTATCATGTCTGCAGATCATGTAGTCACTACCACCACTACTACTGGAATGATTTTTACACAAACTCCGACAACCCCAGTGACTGTAAGCCATTCTATACCATTTCAACCATTCTTACCACCAGTAACAGTAAATCACAGAAATGATATGTTTACAGCAAGTCAGTTCGATATAATTCAGCAACAAATGTCGTTATTGACCCAGACTGTGTCCTTGCTGACCATATTAATAAATAACTCCCAGAAACCAAAGATATTAGAACCAAAAGTTTACAGCTATGAGAAAGAACAGGACTTACACAAATTCCTGGAGTATTTCGAAAAATATTGTAATAAAAAGTATCCCCAAAGTCCTGACCAATGGCTTAGGTTATTGGAGAAATACCTCACTGGAAAGTTTTTGCGTTTATATAATGTAATAGTAAAAACGGTTACAGATTATAACACTGCCAAAGGAATATTAATAAAGTGGTATATACAGGAAGAGAAGAAAAGGAATGAAAATAAACTCAGGGCATATCATTCAGCTAAACGTGAGACAGGGGAAGATATTAACCTTTTTGCATTGCGGCTTGAACAACTCGCCGAACAGGCTTTCCCCGGAGTAAATATGCGAGAACATGAATCTCTGCGTACTGCATTTATATTAAGCCTGCCTACAAATGTGCAAACTAAATTAAGAGAGTTTATCATCCAGAATGAGATGTGCACACAGACAAAAGTGCCCTGGGATAAATTGGTCCTTTTGGCTGACTCATATGATCGAGAGTTCCAACCATGGAAGAACGCTGATCAGTTAGAGACGCAAGCAGTCTCTAAAGAAAAATCACAGAGGCGAGACATTGAAGTAGTCCAAGTAGATGCAGTGACACCACAAGCTACGTGGAGTGAGATCTTAAAAAGATCCCCTCCTCAGCCTAACAGACTATATCAAAAAACTCCATCATGGAATTTGAATCATAATCGGGATCGGGTTACTCAAGAAAGTAAATCCGTAAATTTCTGTTCACATTGTGGACGAAATGGTCACACTATCAATGAATGTTATAAAGCTCTTGGTATTTGTAGCTACTGCAAAAACCAAGGGACACATTCGTAATGATTGCTGGCATAATGTGAAAAATGGTTCAAATCCCTCAAGGGGAATAAAAAATCAGTTCTAAAATGTCCTTATTGTGAAGGGGACCATCTTGGAATTAATTGCAATTCTAGGAACAAACAGGGTTCCCCTAAGCAAAGAGGAGTTGGAAATCAGAATCAGATAGTCCGTAGTTATAGTCCTCCCAGACCAAAACCAAATTTCCCATTACCCCAGCGAACACAGACCAATAATAGCAGGACTTACGAAAATTCCTCATTGACTATAGACCCGTGGGCAGCCAGTGGGGCTAAACCCAAGACCCGACGCATTGACAATTGTCAAATGTGTGGCGAGTCACATGATGAAGGAAAATGCTTGGGGGATCATCCGGAAAACTGTCTGACTCCGCAGTGATAGGGTGCACTGTGGGGAAAGTGGTGGACTTGGATGTTCCCCAAACTGAGGCTACCCTAAATTATAACAGTGTCATAAATGGACTTGAGTCAAAAGTAGAACATAAAAATGAAATTGGACTTGAACTTGATAGTAAAAATGACAAGTGTAGGCTGTATAACAATCCTGAGGTTATCTGCAATTTATGTCAGGCAGACGTAGATCCGCTGATCATAAATGTCTCGCTTGATGCAGGTAAAAATTTCCTGGATTGCATGGTGGATACAGGTGCGGGAGTTAGTTTGTTGAGTGAAGGGGTTTTACCTACTTTACATAATGTAGATCTTAAACCCTCTAAAGAAGTTACAGCAATAATGGGCTTTGGGCATAATCACCGAATTCCTGTCACTTTTTATATTGAGGAACGGGTAGTTTTTGATAGTGGCTTCACCACTAATCCCATTAAATTTTTTATAATTCCCTTAGAAGTTGATGAATCATAATGCCATTTTAGGTGCGGTTGCCCTTAAGGACAACAAATTGCTTCCCGACCTGACCCACCGAGAATTGCTGAAGAGGACTCAGGATAACTTGACCAGTGTCGGCAAAGATATAAGCCTGACTATCCCATTTTACAATTGTCTTATTCCTGAATTCACCAAAATTCCCCCCTATCAGTGTAAAATGGTATCAATTACCATTCCTACTTGTATTAAAAATAGCTATAAAAACAGATTGGTAGAGTTTTCAGGAGTGAGTCATTCTTCTTTGACCTTCCTTCCAGGTATATTAGACATTAGTGTGAAGGAAGTATTAATAGCTGTTCTAAATCCCTCAGAGAAAGAACAGCATGTTAGGAAAAACTTCATTGTAGGTAGTATTAGCGACCTAGGTTGTAGGGATGGGCAGGTTTGTATACAACAGGGAACACCAGAATTTAACTTAATAGACCCAGAAGTATACTGGGACGTAGAAAAAATCAAGTTAGAATTCGAAATTAGTACCTTGCCACTGTCCACTGATCAGCAAGAAAAGTTAATTTCAATCTTGTTGAAATACCCACATGTACTTAGTACTGGTGACAATGATGTGGGATTGGCACACAACATTACTCACACCATAGAGTTGGAGACGGATAAACCCGTCAGAATTCCCGTTAGACGCTTCCACGGGCCCTTGGCGCAAGAGATTGAAAAAGAATGTGCCGACCTTATGGAAAGTGGAATCATACAGTATAGTAAGTCTCCTTACTCAGCTCCTGTGGTTCCGGTTCGAAAACCTGATGGTTCATTGAGGTTGTGTATTGACTATAGAAAGCTTAACAATGTCACGAAAGGAGACTCCTTCCCATTGCCTAACTTAATTGACATGATTTACAATATGCATGGGAATTCTCTGTTCACTACAATCGATCTTATAAAAGGTTATTATCAAATAGCTATGGATGCTGATAGCATTGAAAAAACTGCATTTTCAACCCCATTCGGACAGTATGAATATACGAAAATGCCCTTTGGCGTAAAAAATGGACCTGCCACCTTCCAACGTGGTATGATGATTGCTCTAGCTGGCCTCCCATGGAACAAGGTCATGGTTTATCTTGATGATATAATCATCCTCGGTAAGAGCTTTGAAGATCATCTGGATACCTTGGAAAAGGTCTTAATAGCTTTGGGGTCCAATGGGATACAAATTAAAACCTAAAAAGACTCGAATATGTCGAACAGAAGTGGAGTTTTTAGGACACAGAATATCCGAAAAAGGAATACAACCATTAGAAAAAAATTTAAAAGGTGCGCTGGAATTTCCTGTTCCAACGACAGTTAAACAGCTGAGGCAATTCCTGGGGATGGTGAATTTCTATCGTCGCCATATCCCTAATTGTTCTCAGATAGCGCAACCATTATCCTCACAGACAGGGGGTAAAACTGTTACTTGGACTGAAGGGTGTCAAAATGCTTTTACTCAATTAAAGGAAGCATTGGTAAATCCTACTTTATTGGGATTTCCTAATTATTCTCCAGAAGCTTCACCTTTAGAATTATATGTTGATGCTTCTAATCTAGGCGCTGGAGCATGCCTATCCCAGAAACAAAATGGGGTGCAACGTCCAATCGCTTATATTTCTACAACATTTAGTGGACCACAGAAAAACTATAGCACCATAGATAAAGGAGCTTACTGCCTTGAGATGGGCAGTCAAGTCCTTAAAAGCTTTCCTAAAGGGTGTTAAATTTGTTATATATACTGACCATCAACCCCTAATCTATCTACAAAACATGAGCATGGTGGATGGACGAGTGGCCCGTACATGGGAGGAACTAAATGATTACGATTTTGAGATTAGGCACATAGTAGGAAAGGTGAATATAATTGCCGATGCTTTATCTAGATCTCCGGTACTTGATCAGTCTTATGGAGATATCTCTGAATTGAATCCAAAATCCATTGAATTCATCCCAGTAGGGTTCGAACTCATTGAGGTCCCAGGGGGCGGTGATGCGGTTTTCAAGGTGTTTTTCCTTGTTCCTGTATGGTTCAATGGAGAACCATTTGGAGATACGTATGACCGTGGTTGAAGAACTTTTAAAGAATTTAGAGCGTTATAAACTTCAGGAAAAAGGGATTAGAAAGAAAATAAGGGTCATGAAATGTCCTGGACAAGTTCCAGTACCTGAGGTCATTGATTCATTCTGTAATATATATAAAACTAGGATTGAAGTATATTATGACGATGAAAGACCCATAATTTATGGTTCCAAATTTACAAATAACATTTGTAGATTAAAGTGTCTTGGGGGCATACATTATAATTATTTAAAACCTGTTGACATTGTCCAAACTAAAACTAATGAGATTATTATAAACATAAATGAGGTCATACCACTTTATGATGATCTTAATATAGCTCAAAATAATATCCGAGAAGTTGATATTATTATTGATCAAAATAACGATTATGTTCTTCGTAACTTAATCAAACATGTGTCTTTGAATACACCTAGTTCTATATGGCCACCCTTGTTAAAAATATTTAAATGCCACCATAGAGACCTGTTCATACAAAATGATATGTTGTATCGATATCAGCATCAACAACATAAACAACACAAACAAATAGTTTTGTCATTTAATTTTCTAGTTTTAATTGTCCTTAAACTACACTGGAATTTGGCTCATATTGGCAGAAATAAAATAGTAGATTTAATTTATCGTCATTTCTGGCATCCTAGGGCAAATCAGGTTGTTTCAGATGTAGTAAGATGTTGCCCTACATGTCAGAAGTTGAAAACGCATTCAAGTAAAATCATACCACCTACACTAAAAATAAACACAAACACTCCCTTTGACCTTGTAGCCATGGACTTATTGAAATTCCCTGTTACCAATAGTGGAAATAAGTATGTAACTGTGTTAATTAGATCATTGTTCTAAATGGGTTAGTGTAATACCCATAGCAGACAAGCAAAGTGAAACTGTGGCAGATGCTCTTGAAAATAGAATCTTGCCTTTTTTGCCTAAATTACCAAACCGTTTATTGACAGATAATGGAATGGAGTTTGTAGCTGAAACCTTTCAAATTGTTTTAGAAAGATTTAACATACAGCATATTCGAACATCCCCAATGCATCCTGCAAGCAACGGTATATGTGAACGGTTTAATAGGAGTCTTATCCAATCATTAAGATGCCTGGTTTTAGAAAATGAGTCGAATTGGGATGAGGAGTTGTCATCTGCAGTAATCATCTATAATCATACCTGGCATAGTTCTATAAAGATGTCACCCTCAGACTTTATATTGAAGGAGTCACATGTAGAACCTGCTCATACTTTTCCACAATATTGGGATGATGGTACTCCAAATTTTAAACCTTATAGAATTGGGCAAAGAGTAGCGAAAAAAATCATATTTAAGGGACACCAAGTGACCAACAAATTTAGAGTCCGATGGGAAGGACCATTCGTTATTACAATGGTGAATGACAATAAAGTCACTTATAGAATCAAACGAGTGGCCAACCCAAATTCACGAGAGGAAAAGGTTCATTATTCGCATCTGCGGAAATGGATCGAAATTCCCTCATATCTACTGAAAAATCCCTTCTTCAAGGAGAAGGTATTTCAAGCAGAGGAAGAGGAGGATACACTTAATGATGTAGAGTTAGAATATAGGTCTGAAGATGAAAGAGAAGAGGTTGATAAAGATGAACCTTCATCAGATGATGATATAAATAGTGAGGGAGAAGGAAGATGATTTTGAAGGTTTTGGTGAATCGGACAGCTCTGAGATAAAAACCTCTGTCCTTGCACAGATGGTACAAACTCTTAGAAACTTGCAGTCAGTATCTGATGTTTCATGTACGGATGGAACAAATGGAACTGGTAAATAGTGAGATGAATTCTCAAGATAACTTTCGTGCAGAAGTCAATCTCTTCAACATATCACCTATCCTTTCTGTACCCTGTTGCACTCCTAATGAGACTTTTTCTCCTTTGAATATCCTTTCTTTTTCCATTGCTAATGATCTTTGCACGAGTGTATATTCTATGGATTTTAAACACTCTCGTTCGACTACTTTGCTAGAAATTCAATGAATCAGAAGAGAAGTCTAACAAAGCAGAAATGGATTCTGAATACGAATCACCAAATTTCTCAGGGTTTGAATCTCATACAATTCGATGGGATGCCATGAATATAACAAATGACCAAATTCTCGACCGGGTGTTTTCACCATATGATCAAATAATGGATATCCCAGAGTTGGAATGGGACGATTCCTCTCTTATGATAGATGAGCTTGGTGATGACCAACAGAAAGACATCCTGGAATCAGACAATTCAAAAAACCTGAAGAAACCAGCAGGTTTAGGAATTGACACAATACTAGAAACAATTGAAGAAGGATTGTTAGATGATGAATTGGAAGAAGATGAAGTAACTCAATCTCCGAATACTTTATTGCAATTCTTAGAGCAGAACTATCATCTTACAAATATTTCCTCTGTTCATAAATTGGATGAATTGTCATCATCTTATTCTTTAGAGGGGGAAGTCATTCTTAAGAAAAAATTAACTCGAACCACTAGTGAAACGGGGGAACCGTTGATTGAAGAGTTACCTTTACTAATAGTTGAAGCTCCAGTTATCAGACCTTTCACTCGGTCTCGTGGAATGGTTTCTGAATACGACCGCATAATGAGTACTCCACTAGAGTGGAAAAAGAAGAAATAAAATTGGAATCTGTATAATTCTTTTTGGTATTTTCTCTTATCAGAGACAAGTGCACCATGGAATTGGAATCAGAGACAAGTGCACAATGGAATTGGAATCAGAGCAAATATAGATGCCACAGACATTTATATTTTATAATTGATGCAAGAGTAATATAGGGTATTGGTTGCTGATTGTTTTAATGTTAATATCATAAGGGAGTAAATTATATCATACATTATTACTTTGAATTATTGACTATTATCATTTATAATATTTATAATATATTATTTTATATATGTAATCTTTATATATTCTTTATTATTTATATATATATAGTATTTATTAATTATATATATATGTGTATTTTATTCGTTATTTATATTATTCATAAATTCATGTTAGCACCCAGATATCCAGTCCTGGTAGAGGGAAATTATGTGCCTAGGCCACGGATCCTTTGTTTACGAGAGGACTGGGATCTTGGGAAACTTTTTTTTCTATTAATATTCTAAATTTTTATTTTTCCTTTTTTCCAGCCAACATGGCCTGTAACTTATCTACTATTAATTTATTAGTAGTGGGCGACTCAGAGGTTCGTATGTTCTATGAAAGACGACACCAAATAAAAGAAGATTATGGAGTAAGAGTGGATACAGAATACCGGTCAGGAGCCACTTTAGATGAATGTTTGGGGCAGGTAAAAAGGAGGATGAAA
>SEYY01000028.1:146124-156570 GCA_009176605.1 Armadillidium nasatum | reverse complement strand
ATATATATATATATATATATATATATATATAACTTTTTTTTAATTAAAAAAGCTCTACATTTTTTTTTTTTTTTATAGATTTGATGAAATTATGGTATGGCTCAAAGAAAAATATAATTCAGAAATTTCAATTGAGTAAAAAATAAGAATCCTAACTTTAAGTCCACTCACTGTACAAGAAACTATGACATATTTTAACTGTACAAAGTATCTTGTTGATAAGTCTCGAAAATACAGGAATACATATGGAATATTACCCGATATTCCACATTGTTCAAAAGGAAAATGTTTAACATCTTTGGTTTGTGAAGAAGTTAAAAATTTTTATTTGGACGATGATATTTCTAGAGTAATTCCAGGTAAAGCCAATTGCATATCCATAAGAAGTGCAGATGGGAATAGGATTTTTGAACCTAAAAGGTTAGTATTAGGTAATTTGAAAGAAATATACACTACTTACAAAGAGAGGGGTTACACACAAATTGGATTTTCAACATTTGCAAAACTCAGACCAAAGCAGTGCATAATTGCTGGAAGTAGTGGAACTCATTCAGTTTGTGTATGCACCCATCATCAAAATCCTACATTAATGGTAGGTGCTATTGGAAAACAAGATTTAAATGTAACATATCTAATTAAAATGGCAGTATGTAGTTCGGATTCTTTCAGGTGCATGCTTGGACAATGTAGAGACTGTCCTGGAAAAGGAAAAATATTAAACTACCTTCTGTCTCTGGATGAGATTCAATAACATACAGTAAGTGGACATCTACTTATAGATCAAATCTGGAATGTCACATATCCTCTATTGAAGAATTCAGTGAACTACTTTCTGATCTAATAGTTAAACTTACAAAGCATCACTATGTAGCAAAAGCCCAAAGTACATATCTAAAATCATTAAAAGAAAAGATAAATCATGGAGAGGTTATCATTATTGGAGATTTCAGTGAAAATTATACATTTGTAGTTCAGGATGCTACTCAAGGTTTTCACTGGGTTAATGAACAATCAACTCTTTACCCTTTTGTCTTATACTACAAGAACGATGCCAGAGAACTAAAACATCAAAGTTACTGCTTCATATCAGATGATCTTACACACAATACAGCTGTTGGTTTATTGTTTCCAAGAGACACTAATGAACGAATTGAAAGTCACCATGAATGATATAACCAAAATTTATTATTTCAGTGATTGATGTGCAGGACAGTATAAAAATTGTAAAAAAATTCCAGCATTACCTATCATGAAAAAGATTTTGGAATAAAGGCTGAATGGAACTTCTTTGCCACTAGTCATGGAAAAAATGCTTGTGATGGTACTGGAGCAGTAGTTAAAAGAGCCGCATATAAAGCAAGCCTTCAAAGAACAATGACTAATCATATAGTTACTCCCAAAAGTTTATTTGAATATGCAAACAAAGAAATCAAGGGGATTAAATTCTTCTTCACTTCAAAGGAAACAATTCTGCAAACAACGAATAAATTAAAAGGAAGATTTTCAGTGGCCAAAACAATTAAGGGTACACAAAGTTTTCATAAAATCATTCCTGTTGGAGAAAATATGATAAAAGCTTACACTACATCAGATGCAAGTAGTTATACTACGTGCAAAGTATCACAAGTATCTGTACATGATGATCATATTCTACAAACTGGACAATATATTGCATGCAATTATGAAGAAACACTCTGGTTAGGAAGTGATAACAGAATACAGTGAAGAAAACAATGACTACAAAATTTCATTTCTTAATGAGGATAGCAAAATTCGGAGTTATTTCTTTTTTCCAGAAGAGGAGGATATATGTTGGGTTAAAGCAGACGATATACTTGGTCATCTAAGCACACCCACAATTGTCCCAGGGGTAAAAATTGTATGTAAAGTTTTACAAAAAGAAATAAATGCTGCTGAAAGAAAATTAAAACATTAATAGCAATTGAAGTAATGTTAAAATGATACATTAAAGAAAAAGTTATTAAATATTATTTAAAATAAGGTACTACTTTCATAAACCTACATCACAATAAATGGAGTATTTAAAAAATTTATAGTACCTAATTAATTTGAACTTTCTTTCAAAATGGATCTACATATATGTAGATGTTCACAAAATGAGTAAATAAATATTATAAAAGTGGTATTTATGTTTATCCTGGAGTACAAGGTAACTTAATTAGTTAAAACTTTTTTTAAATCCATAACAGTGTACATACGAATTTCCACCAATGAAGATGAGTTGTAGAAAGTTTATGATTTCACTAATTAGGATGAAAATAGACATAACTTTGATTGTATTTCATAATAGAGTATACTTAGGGGTACTTGAAGAGAATTTTTTTTTTAGATTGAGAGTGGCCGTGGGGGTTTCTCACCCCCCCCCCAAAATTTTTGAAATTTTTTGGTAACATCCAGTGAAAAATATGCATAGAAGTAATATTATACATCAGAGTATTCTCTATCCAATGATGCAACTCCCATGTTTCTATGATAAACAGGGCCCAAGTTATGAAGTTTTAACGAAAGGGGGTTTCCCAAAAATGTCTAAATTTTAGGGGGGATCCGCATCTCCCCCCTTGATTGGAATTTTGAAAAACGGATTTCATTTTTGTGATTTTCTGAACAAGCTCACTTAGTTTACCGATTTTCATCAAAATCGAAAGGGGTGTGGTTACAAATTTCATTTTTTTCACCTGATTTGTCAGAGAATGCATCTATATATATATATATATATATATATATATATATATATATATATATATATATATATATATATATATATATATATATATAATATATATATATAGGGACCAACCGGGGCTGGAATTTTGCCGGGGTCACCCAAATTTAGCCGGGGCCGGGGTTCTGGCCGGGGTTGCCTAAAATTTGTAAAGAGGTCAAAACCACTGAAATTTTAGGTTAAAAAAATTATATATTGATTTAATTGAGGTTTATTTAATTATAAGAAAGGCGTAGAATAGCCAACATTCACTTAAATTAATGATTATATGCATTTTCTCCGAAAAAATTTCAGAAAATTACAGATTTAGTATAATAAAAAGTACAAAATTTAAGAAAAATTTTTTTTGATTCATAATAGTGATTCAACAGCTTTACCTATAAGACCCTAAAGCAAAGTTTGAAAAAATGTAAGATATAAAATTTTCAATTTAACCTATATTTATACATATCATTGTTATATTATTGCTATGTATCAAACTTGTATCAGTTAGCTATATTATTTCAAAATTATTATTTTGTTTATATTTTCAACAATCAATATGGTTAAAAGATCAGCTTCAGCAGTATGGAAGTACTTTACAATGTTTCAGGATAGGCTCGAAATAACTAAATGTAACATCTGCAGTCAAAGAATTAGAAGAGGACCTCCGGGTGGTACAAGTAAAAAATTTTCAACCAAATCTTTATGGGAGCATTAAATCAAAACACAAAAATGAACATTCGACTAGCAGAAAAAGGAGTAGTCAAAAGAAACAGAAAAAAAGAGAAAATTTTAAAAAATCAAGAAGAAAAATCTAAATTTTCTTATATTTTGTTTGAAATTTTTTTTTATTATTTGACTGATTAAGTTGAAATTTTCAGGGGATATGCATTTTTTCCAGAAGTTCTGAGTTGATTTCGAGCTTTTTCCTGAGTCTATAATGGTTTGAAAGTTATTTGGACCCTAGTTCACTAGCTGAAAATTTAACTGAATAATTTTAGCCCCAATTTCTGGCATTGGTGAGAACATATTTTTGATATCATATCTAGAAAAAAAGTTATAAGCACTTGAAATATTTTTTTAAAAAAAAATAAAAAAAAAAAAAAAAAAAAAAAAAAAAAAAAAACAAGCTACCTATTAATTTCTTTATTTTTGGATATTGTTTAGAGGAGGAACAGTGCTACAATTTTTATTTAGTGCATTATTAAATGCTTTTTGTTTGAAGCTAGATATAGCCTCTCAAACTTAGTGAATTTTTGAAATTTGGTCAAAAAATGGACCTTTTTTGAGAGTCTATATCTCAAAACCAATTAATTGCATCGAATAAAGTTTAGAGAATAATCTGTAGCTCCATTCCTCCTCTATGCACCCACTAAATATAAAGAATGTTATAGTTGTAGTTTTGTTTTAAATTTTTTTTAACCGAAAAGGTGGATTTAAAAAAAAATTGATAGTTGTTCAGTTTTTGGTTTAACATTTTTTCTATAACTCTGGGAACAAATGTCTGTTACAAGTTTTTGTTGCCAGTAGAATTAATAATATATAACCAAATTTCAGGTCATTCCGAAAAGTGGTTTGGCCCAGCCATTCTATTAATGAAAAGGGTCAAATTTCCACCTCAAAAAAATATTAAAAAAACTTTTTACCGTAATAGACTTAATAATAGGACTTCAGATAATAACCGTAATAGGCTAGAAATGGACTTTTTTTTCACTGGGAAAAAAGCTATATACACAGAAAATTTCAGGTGAATCGGCTGAAAATTTAAAAAAAAAAAAAATTTTGAAATTGGATTGTCCCCTCAAGTATAATTTGCCATTTTAACCCCGGCAGGCAAACCCCGGTTTTCCCTGATTTTTAGCCGGGCCGGGGTCAGTAAAAATGGCCGGGGTTAGTCGGTTCCTATATATATATATATATATATATATATATATATATATATATATATATATATATATATATATATATATATATATATATATATATATATATATATATATATATATATATATATATATATATATATATATATTACCTGAAAATTTTCAGAATAATATATTCTGGAACTAATTCTTCTTTCAATATTTCAATTTCTGATTTGATATTCATTTTTACTTTTATTTTAATAGAAATACCTTTAAATAAGTAGCAATCTATGAAAAAATAAAAATTTTAGTGACATTTTGAAATATTCTGATATTTCATATTTAACATTACTCTTTTTTCATTTAAAATGTTGAATGCCATTCTTATAGGCATTTATCCATTACAAATGTCAATACAATTTTATTGCATATAAAAATGAGAAAAAAATTTAGGAAATAAAAAGAAAGTAGTGATGTAACAGGATAAGGATAAGGTCAGATGCCTGACCTTTTCACAAAGCTCCAAATATAGAAGGGATCAATAATTTACTGACTAAAACATTTGATATAAGTAGTATTAGCTCAATATCGTTCTGTAAAGGTATTCATCTTATATTTTTAATTATTAAAAGAATTAAATTTATTTTTTCTTTCAATAAACTTAATAATTATAAATAGCATATTGGATTTCTGAATCATTTGTAACTATGAGAACTAAATACAAAGGACTTTCATTTAAGGCTCTCTTTTCACAATACTACTTAGGGTCTTAGTGAATACAGTTGTAAAAATTCAAAGTTTTTTATTAAAATATCTTCAAATTTACAGGTAAATTCAACTGATTTCATATTAGATATCAAATTTTAAAGGATTATGAGAGCTACTTTGCAAACCTGTTAGTCATTCAATTTTCTAGGTTACATTACTTATTGTCTGTCCTGGTAATTATATGAAATTATTGAAGTAAGAAAAACAAATTATATGATGACTATTACATTAATTACATAGTCTCTTCATACTTTTTTTTTTTTTTATAAATATTTTTAAACTCCTGATTTCAGAAACAAAATCTTGAGACTAAGCTCATTCTTAATCATTAATATTTCATTATGTAAACTGAAGTATTCATTGATCTCAATTTACTTTGGGTTTTTGATCTAGCTTTGACTCGGAACAAAATCATTTGAGTATTTCAAATAAATAGTTCTTTTAATATTTAAGATCTTTATAACTCCTGATCCTTTACAAAAAAGATTTGGGACCACTTTTGTTCCTAATATATATAAATGATTTAAAAAAATGTCTTAAATGTAAGGTTTCTAAGTTTGCAGATGATACTAAAGTGGTCACCTCAGTAAGTAATAATGGTGGATGTATAAAGCTTCAAGGTGACCTAGATAGACCCCTTGATAGGCAGATAAGTGGCAAATAAATTTTAATAGTAAAAAATGTAAAGTTCTTCATGTAGATTACTCTAATGAAAGATTTAATTATGATTTGAATGGGGATTGGCTTCAGACTGTGGACCAAGAAAAAGATTTAGTTGTGGTTATTACCAGTAATCTGGAAGTGGGTGATCAGTGTTTGGAAACAAGGAAAAGAGCTATTAAGATGTTAGATATAATAAATTGCAATGTAGTTTACAAGAGCAAAGAGGTTATAGGCAAGCTATATAAGCTATGTTAGGGCAGCATTAGAGTATTGTGCACAAGTTTGGGCTCCAGAATTAAGAGAAGAAATAGATAGCTGGAGAGGGTACAATCCAAAGCAACAAGGATGATTTCTGTCTTTGAGGAGAGGTTGAAGGAGGTGGGAATGTTCTCAGTTGGAAGATTTCCTGGAGAGGATATACTGGTTTACAAAATATTTGCATATGACAGTAATACAGAGATTGAAAAATACTTTATAGTGGACCATGGAAGAGAAACTAGAGGACATGTTAAGAAAATTAAAGAGAAGTCATGCCATATCGATCTAAGAAAATACTATTTCAGTAATAGTGTTGTTAATTTTTTAGAATAGCTTGTCACAGGAGATTGTTGATTGTGATTAAGGACTAACTGGTGTTAGAATTTTTTTGAAGTAGCCAGGGCTGGAGCTCTCTCCAGGGTTGCCTAAAATTTGTAAAGAGGTCACAAGCACTAAAATTTTAAGGTAAGAAAAGTAGATATAATTTTAATTGAGATTTATTTAATTAAAATGAAGAAGTAGAATAGTCAACATTCATTCAAATTAATGATTATATACATTTTTTCAGAATTTTTTTTTTAAAGAATTACAGATTTTGTATAATTAAAATTTGAAAAACTACAAAAAAATTTAATTTTTTTTTCCTGATTCATTTTAGTGATTCAACAGGTTTACTTAGGTGAGATCCCAAGTTAAAGTTTGAAAAATATAAGATATAAAAGTATCAAAATGTATTTATACATATCGTTGTTATGTTATGACTGTGTATCAAATTTGCATTATTTGGCTACATTATTTCATTATTATTATTTTGCAATATGGCTAAAAGATCAGCTTCAGCAGTATTTGAGTACTTTTCAATGTTTCAGGATAGCCTCGAAAGTAGCAAAATATAACATCTACAGCCAGGAAATTAGAAGAGGACCTTTGGGTATGAAAAGTTCAACCAAACAAAATCGAAACACAAAGATGAACATTCAAAAGTAGAATAAAAATCTTAATTTCTTATATTTTGTTTAAGAGAAAGCTAGATAGATATATGGAAGGTTTAGGTATTCTACAGTATAACTTGAATAAGAAAAATTAGAGGGTATATATGAATTTTTGGTAAATGTGTCATGTGTAATGGTTATTTTTTTTCATTGTATATCAAAATTATGAAGATAAATTTTCTGATTTTTTTAAAAAAGTTAATTAAGTCACGGGAAATGATATTGTATACTAAAAGCACCAAAAAATAAAAATAAATTAATTAAAGAGTTATATTTACGACGACTTAACAACACATCAAACTACTTCAATGGCATATCATTTGGCTTTGCACTGACAGGTTGCTGAATCAATGTCAGGGGTAATCGTACAAAATTTTATAGCTACTTTGGAAAAAAAAAAAAAAAGATGAAATAAAAAAAAAAAAAAAAATTAATATTTAAAATATAATATTAATATATATATATATATATATATATATATATATATATATATATATATATATATATATATATATATATATATATATATATATATATATAATATATATATATATATATATAAAAAAAAAAAAAAAAAAAAAAAAATATATATTATATATATATATATATATATATATATATATATATATATATATATATATATATATATATATATATATATATATATATATATATATATATATATATATATATATATATTATTACCACCACTCATGGGTCAAGAGAATGGAAGGTGGAGCCCCTATAGATAAATGTTCATATATAATGCATTTGCTTTATAATAATGCATGAATAATAAGAAGCATATTTCAAGAAAAGATTACTTTAACTTAAACATTATTATAAACGCATATGTCAATTATTTCTTAGTTCATAGTTTCAATATATTAAGGGGGAAAAAAAATTTTTTAAATTTTTTTTCTCCCCAAAGTAGCTACAAAATTACATATAATTCCCTCCAACACTGATCCAGCAACCTGGTAATGCAAAGACAAATGATATTACACCATTAAAGTAATATGATGTATTATTATTGTTAAATCATGGTAATTATTTCTTTGTTAACCTTGTTATAACTTCTATTTTTCTAATATTCTAATTAAATTATAAATTAATTTTATATAAAAAAAAAATTAAAATTTAAAAAATGTTTCAAAAAATTTTTTTTTATATATAAAAAAAAAAAAAAAAAAAAAAAAAAAAAAAAAAAATTAAATATATAAAAAAAAAATTAAAATTTATAAAATGTTTCAAAAAATTTTTTTATATATAATTTTAATGTTTGTAAAAAAGTAGCCTAAAAAAAAAATTTGGTAACAATTTGATCCAGCACGAACCACTTTTATTTTCACATACTTTTATTTTGCGGATGAGTAATATAAATACATAATAAAGAAAACCCCCAAAAAATTAATAAAAAAAAAATAGTATTTATGCTGCAAAAATGAAATAAACTGTCCCTCAAAACTGTCCTATACAACATTTTTAACAACTTGTTTTCTATGTATATAAAAGATAACGCCTCCATTTTCTGTGTATTTAAAAGAGAAAATGGAATTAAATGGCAAACTAAAGTCAAAAGCAAAACTTTGTGCTTGTAAAGAAAATTCAATAAGTTTTCTTCACTTTCACATAAAACTAAAAACGAATCAAGTGTATTTTCACAATTATTGCCTTCATCAACAACATATAATGTAGATGAAGCAATGCTCAGCCTTAGACTATCAATGCAATGATTGGTCTTTCCATGGGCTAATAGGCTGTGCGTATTCAAATTTCCAGTGTGTATAGGTGTACAAATTTAAGTTGAAGTGACTTGGAATGACCCATATATATATATATATTATATATATATATATATATATATATATATATATATATATATATATATATATATATATATATATATATTAGGGATGAAGCGATACCAAAATTTTTACCGATACCTAGGAACTGACCGGGGGTCCCAGCTAAAAATAAGGGAAAACCGGGGTTAAAATGGCAAATTATACTTTTAAAAAAAATTCAAAATTTTTTTTTTTTTGATTTTCAACTGATTCTGCTGAAATTTTCAATTTATATAGATTTTTTACCGGTAAGAAAAGTCCATTTCTAGCGTGTTTCCGAGTCTACTAGGGTTAAGTTTTTTTTTTTTTCAAAAGAATGGCGGGGCCAAACCACTTTTTGAAATGAGCTGAAAGTTGAACTTTTTATTCAAAATTAAATGGGCTACAGAAGCTTCTAATAGACTTTTGTTCCCAGAGTTATAGGAAAAATGTTATAAGCCAAAAACTGTCAACTATCAAAAAAAAAATTTTTTGAAAAAAAAAAAAAAAAACTTTTTCAGACAAATAAAATTAAAAAGAAAGAAACTAACATTTCTTATTTTTGGTGGATGTATAGAGGAGGGGTGGGACTACAAATTCTTCTATATACTTTATTCGATGTGATTCGTTGGTTTCGAGATATAGCCTTCAAAAAAGTCCATTTTTGACTAAATTTCAAAAATTCCCAAAGTTTGAGAGGCTATATCTCGCTTCAAACAAATAGCATTTAATAATGCACTAAATAGAAGTTGTTGCCCTGTCCCTCCTCTAAACAATATCCACAAATAAAAAAATTAGTAATTGGCATTTTTTTTAAAATAATTTTTTCCTCCAGAAGGGTACGATTTTTGCAAATTTTTGTCAAGTGCTTATAACTTTTTTCTAGATGTGAAATCAAAAATCTATTCCCACCAATGCAAGAAATTGAGGCTAAGATTATTCAGTCAATTTTTCAGCTCATGTGGACCAGTGGTTTGACAGTTATTCATTTTTTTTCAACTTTGGGTCCAAAGAACTTTCAAACCGATATAGACTCAAAAAAATGCTCAAAATCAACACAGAACTTCGTGAAAAAATGCATATACCTTGAAAATTTCAGCTCAATCAGTCAAATAATAATAAAATTTCTAACAAAATATAAAAAAATTAAATTTTTTTTCTTTTCTGTTTCTTTTGACTGCTCCTTTTCTGCTAGTGAATGTTCATCTTTGTGTTTTGATTTTAGATACTCCATAAGATTTGGTTGAAATTTTTTTACTTGTGGCAGCTGGAGGTTCTACTAATTTTCTGACTGCAGATGTTACATTTAGCTATTTCGAGCCTATCCTAAAACAGTGTAAAGTACTCCA
>SEYY01000028.1:118624-143624 GCA_009176605.1 Armadillidium nasatum | reverse complement strand
ACATATCATTGTTATTTTATTGCCATGTATCAAACTTGTATCATTTAGCTACATTATTTAAAAATTATTATTTTGTTTATACTTTCAGTCAATATGGCTAAAAGATCAGCTTCTGCAGTATTTGAATACTTTACAATGTTTCAGGATAAGCTCGAAATAGCTAAATGTTAACATCTGCAGTCAGAAATTAGAAGAGGACCTCCGGGTGCTACAAAGTAAAAAAATTTTCAACCAAATCTTTTTGGAGTATCTAAAATCAAAAACAAAAGATGAACATTCACTAGCAGAAAAAGGAGCGGTCAAAAGAAACAGAAAAAAAAAATCTTAATTTTCTTATATTTTGTTTGAAATTTTTTTTTTATTATTTGACTGATTGAGCTGAAATTTTCAAAGTATGTGAATTTTTTAACGAAGTTCTGAGTTGATTTCGAGCATTTTTTTGAGTCTATAACGGTTTGAAACTTATTTGGACCCAAAGTTGCTAAAAATGAATAACTGGATCAAACCACTGGTCCACATGAGCTGAAAATTTAGCTGAATACCTTTGCCCCAATTTCTTGCATTGGTGGGAATAGGTTTTTGATATCACGTCTAGAAAAAAGTTATAAGCACTTGAAAAAAAATTTGCAAAATCTCAAAACCAACGAATGTCATCGAATAAAGTACATAGAGGAATTTGTAGCCCCACCCCTCCTCTATACACACCAAAAATAGGAAATGTCATAGTTGTATTTTTTAAAAAATTTTTTTTTTTTTTTTTTTTTTTTTTTTTTTTTTTTTTTTTTTTTTTTTTTTTTTTATAGTTGGTCAGTTTTTGGCTTATAACATTTTTCCTATAACTCTGGGAACAAAAGTCTATTAGAGACTTTTGTATCCCATTTAATTTTGAATAAATAGTCCAATTTTCAACTCATTCTAAAAAGTGGTTTGGCACCGCCATTCAATTAAAAAAGGGTAAAATTTCAAAAAAAAAAAAAAAAAATTTTTTTTTAACCCAATAGACTCGGAAAAAACGCTAGAAATGGACTTTTCTTACCGGTAAAATCTATATAACTGAAAGTTTCAGCAGAATCGGCTGAAAATTAAAAAAAAAAAAAAAAAAAAATTAAGTATAATTTGCCATTTTAACCCCGGTTTTCCTTGATTTTTGGCCGGGGCCCCGGTCGGTTCCTATATATATATATATATATTATATAATATATATATATATATATATATATATATATATATATATATAATATATATATAATATATATATATAATATATATATTGTGGAAGAATGTAAAACAAAAGGTACCAAACCTAACCTACCTACCATAACCTATCCTATCCTAACCTTATCGTAAGAAGCATAAAATGATTATTAACTCATAACTTAAATTTAAAATATGTGGTGCCCATTTTTAAAAAAGGTAGTAAGGAAGATTTAGGGAACTATAGGCCAGTTAGTTTAACATCTCTGGTTGTGAAAATTTTGGAAAAGTTACTGAAAAGTCATATAGAGAAGCAACTTAGATGATAACAAGATACTATATAACTCCAGCATGGTTTTAGAAAGGGTAGATCATGTCAGACAAATCTACTAGAATTTATGGAATATATTACTGAATGTATAGACAGGGGTGATCCAGTTGATGTCATATATTTAGACTTTAGCAAAGCTTTTGATAAGGTACCCCATGTTAGGCTGATGCAAAAGTTGTCGCAGTATGGTATAGATGGAATCGTACACAATTGGATTAAAGAGTGGTTAAAGAACAGAAGGCAGTGTGTATTACTTAATGGTAATAAGTCATTATGGGAAACGGTGAAGAGTGGGGTACCACAGGTTTCTGTGCTGGGACCACTTTTGTTCCTTATATAAATGATTTAGACAAAGGTCTTAAATGTAAGGTTTCTAAGTTTGCTGATGATACCAAAGTGGTTACCTCAGTAAGGAATAATGATGGATGCGTACGTAAAGCTTCAAGGTGATCTAGATAGGCTTCTTGGTTGGGCAGAGATGTGGCAAATGAACTTTAATAATAAAAAATGTAAAGTTCTTCATGTAGGTTACTCAAATGAAGGATTTAATTATGAAATGAATGGGGAGTGGCTTGAGACTGTGGATTTTCAGCAACCTGGTCTCGTACGAAAAAATCCACTACTTTGAAGCCACAATTACCAATATCTTAAATAGAATACCATACATGGGTACTTGATGTTATGGTACAGTCCTCAAGGACAACTTTGTTCTCTAATTCATCCCATATGGTTTAAATAGAGGTTTAGAGTCTCCTACAATTACCATTTTTAAAATAATATTTTCATTTGATAAAGAAAATCATTATAAATTGACCAAACATTATCAATTCATATAATAAATTTATTTTTTGTTTAGATTTTAAACAAAGTTCACACCTTATGTATATTACCTTATTTGAGGAAGAGAACTTTCTAAGAAGTTTTTTAATAGGATTTAAATGAGGAATTGAGGTCAGTGGTACAAAGCTGAATCCCTACATAGACAAATATTAATCAGTTATACATTTAAATTTAATACAGGAGAGCATCTCAGGTGTTAAACTTGTATTTTGTCTGCCTGGAGGGACGGCATATGCCCTTAGTTGGTGAGGTCCGCTCTCATAAACAAAACAAACAAAAAAAAAAAAATACAGAAATCAATGGTAACTGTAGAGTTTACATTAGTAGATTTTTTCGGACGAGACCTGCTCAAACCACGTTGTGCTGATACGAACAACATACCTAAGCGTTCCAAGGTTGACTGGAACTTGTGTAGGGATCTGAAACTATATATATATATATTATTATATAATGGTTTAGTTTATTATTATTTTCCTAAAAAAAAAATCAAAATATTAATATTATTATAAATTTAAGGTATAACGCATTACACTTTCATTGCAAATAATCAATTTTATTGTACTATGAAAAAATGGCGATTGAGAAGCTTGTTTGAGATTACGAAAAGCGAGTATTTCGATAGTGTACCGTGGTCTTGATACAAGAAAAAGAAGAAGAATATATACGTTTCGAGGATAGATACACCATGGTAAATATACTTATGCTATGTATATACCGTGGATAAACTAACACGACGTATTTGCTTTATAAAAACAAAGAAAGTTAATTAAAGGAAAAAAATTTCTCCTGCTTTTTTATTATATTAAAAATGTATATTTATATAAATTTCAATTTTTATTTTTTATTTTTCGTTGGCCATTGAAAATTACACTGTAATACTTTTTTTTCTCTAAATAAAATTGATTTATAAATCTAATTTAAAATCAAATATATTTTTGAATTAAAAAATAAAAATGTAGCTAAATTTTTTTTTTTGGCTACTTTCTCCCTTTTGCATTACTCAAAAAATATTTTGGACTATGTTTCCAACCACTCCTAAAAAATAACTGCTTATTAAAGAAAAAAAAAGAGGTGTGGTTTTTGTTTTTGCACAAAACTTTTTTGGGCTTTCTAGCTCAGACCACATATGGAGCAAAGACCACCATGTCTTATGCTCTGCCATAATTTCACATTTTAATATTAATCTAAAAGATAAGCAAAAAATTTTCAGCCAATGCAGTAGCCACTGAAAAATAAAAAGTATTTTATATTTTTTTTTCTTATTTTATTTTTAGCAAAAAGCCTCATTAAAAATATTTCCAAAATGAGGAAAAACCCAGTTCAGGAAGAACATGAGCAGGAAAAATTATTTGGATCTACAATTCTCACAATAAAAGGGTGAGTAAAAAATTAATCTAGTTTTAGCTGATGGAACTGGAAGAATTTACCCTTTTATATTCTCTTTGTAATATATGAGTTAAAAGAAAGGTAACCCAAATTATATATATTTTCTTCAATTTAATTAACAATATATTTTAAAATTGGATTATTAAATCAAGTTTTATTTTCAGAGTCAAGGCAAAAAACTAGTCTATAATATTTCTTTCAGACCTGGCTCAACCATTTTAGATTGTAGAATATATAGAATAGGAAGTTCTGATTCACATCACTGCAAGAAAGCAAATGATGAAGAAGAAATTAAAGCAAGATATGTGACAAAATGATACGCACAAGAGAAAAATGGGGATTTTTGAAATAATATGAGTGGGAGCATTTACAGAATTTAGGAAATTCTTACCTTTTAAGCACAATTGACGTCATTTGAATGTGAACATAATCTTTGCTTCTAGGAAGGAGTTTTAAAATCTATGAATAGGAGCAAAGTTTTTGCTTCGAGGATAAAAAATAAATGAGTTTAACGTGTAAAGGTTGATTAATAAAAAATTTACGTCATCGATATTTTATTTTGGGATTTTAAAGGATTGCTTTTCTTCATAACAAAATTTTCATTTGAAAATTTAAAATTTTATGTCTTCAATATAATAATAATTATAATAATAATAATAATAATAATAATAATAATAATAATAATAATAATAATAAATAATAATAATAATAATAAAACAAATTAATCAATATACATAAAAAAAGTAATATAAGCATGCATTATTATTTGGTTGTATTTGCAATATCATGATATTGGTTATTACTGCATATATATATATATATATATATATATATATATATATATATATATATATATATATATATATATATATATATATATATATATATATATATATATATATATATATATAATATATATATATATATATATATATATATATATATATATATATATATATAAGAGTCATTACATATCCTATATAAATCATGATGGCATGAATTGTATTATAGTGTCTGTTAAAACTACTGGAAGGCCTTGTGAGTACAATGTTCCAACTGTTTAATGGTTTTAATTGCCCTTGTATATGTGTGTGTGTGTTCATGTACATGTGTTCGTGTGTTCATGTACATGTGTTCGTGTGTTCATGTACATGTGTTCGTGCATACTGTTCCTCTCACAATTCAGTTACTCCATTTGATTATTACTTCCGGTGTTTTATTTCGTTTCCAATTCTCACACTGTTCAATTCACAATTTAATTTACTCCCTTTGTTAATTTGTGTTATGATAATTTATATTTTTATTTTTATCATCGTGTTATTGCTCTTCGTTCTTGTGTTCATTGTAATTACTTATTTTTATAACCCTTATTATTGACTCTTATCTAGTTCTGGAATGCCATTGATAATATAACCTTATTGTAACTTTTTATTATATATTTTTCTTACGTTAATATTTTTATTTTTTTATATATTGTATTGTTCTTTTCTTCTACAGCCTCCTGATAATGAAATATTTATGTTGAAACGTAGAGGTTATTGATTTAAATGTATTCTTATGATTTTTTCATTAATTTTTTTTTGTTTCATGATGTGATCCAATACACTAGGTTCTATAAAACATTGTTCATTAAAATATTAGAAGAATATGTGTGAAATTTCTATGTAAAAAAGGAATAAACTTAACAAAAAAAAAAAAACTCAATAAAAATATTGCCACAAAACTGTATTAATTAACAGTAACATTTATATATTTATATATAAATTGAACATTCAAGTATAAAAACTATCTATGTGTATTAACAACCACCATTAAAATTTCTAAATGCAATTATATCCCTAAAAAGTATACAACAAACATACTTTCCAACAAGAAATATTTGATAAAAATTTCTTATACTTAAATAAAATAATAAAATACTATATGTTTTTTCTGCACCATTTAATTCCGTAATGCGTAAAAAGACTCGCAAGCGCGCACACATTATGTGGCGTATTTTTTGATTTTAATTAGAGAAATATTTCCTATTTCCCCAAACACTGCCTCGATTAACTTCAAGAAGAATCACTTAGAGATTTATTAGAGTTATATAAACCTACTTTTAGAGCAGCATCTTTTGGAGATCTATGAAGAGGTTTGGTAGTTGGGAATGGATTAAAATGTTGTTTGGTAGCGTTTTTATTTTGTATACTTTCTGTGGGTGGTGTTGGTATAATGTTTCCGGACTGAGGTATGATTTGGTCACATTCTTTCGGTTGGATACCTTCTGGTAGTCTCACATCTTGGACGCTTCCTTGGAACTCCTGTAAACCTGTTTTAAAATTGCAGGGAGTTCTAGGTTGTTGCTTTACTTGTATATGATCAGGAATAACGTCCGATAATGACTCTCTTAATTTCAATTTTACTTGTGCTGGTTTTGATGGCTCTTCGGGACTGGTTTGACACGAGCTTGTACTAGTTCTGGAGATAGTTTCTGTTTTTATGGTACTACTGATATCAAATGATTTTGAACTGCCATTCAATAAAGTTCTTGAAGATGATTTAGTCTTTGGAGATAATTTGGAGAGTTTACAAAAAGGTACGATGGGCGGAGACACCTTAGTATTGTGCTTAGGGGTAGTTTCTATATCGTTTTTAAGATTATTTTCCTTTGTATTTAATTCATTTTCAAGATCTAAGCTTTTATATTCCTTTTCTTCCTTTCCTGTGTTAAAATAAGTGGAAACATTCGTAGTTTTTTGAGTAATACATTCAGTAATGTTTATTTTACTATTACTGGATTTTTTCTCAATTATCTTTGCTTTTATCATCATCTAGAAGGAAGAATGAGGATATGGAAGAGTTATTTCTGTCAAGACAAATGATTTTCAAATTTTCTAGAGATTCATGTGAAGCAGATCTTTGAAAAGTTTTACAATTCTTATTGTTTGTGGTCTCGCTTTCGGTTTCATTGAACGATTCAGAAATATTATGATCTGATAAAGATTCAGATTTTGAGAAACACAACGAAGCTTTTCTGTCTTTAAAGTCTTCGAGTTCCTCTTTCTTTATTAAAAATATATTGTCATTCTCTTCTCCGTATCTCTGATTCAGAATTTGATCAATAATTTTAGTGTTTTCCTTCATGAGTTTCAGTGCTGCTTCACTCTTCCTACGTGTGGGGCCTTTTCTATGAGTCACTAGGGTGCTCACTTCTATTTCCGATTTTATATCTTTGCCACTGTCACTGTTTGTTTCATTTGACGGTGATTCATCTAGCGTTGGTAAAGAGGAAGAGAAATCTAAGTAGCATTTTTGAGCTTTGTTTGTCGCTATTAATAGATCTGCATCCAAACTAAGGTGATTTGACACCAGCCCATAATTTTCTACGAATGACTTCTGTTGCTTCGTCTGTTAAATCCTTTGCAGGATCAGACATGTCGCTGGAATCATCATCTGTTTCTTCGTCTTTCATTTCATTTGTCTCAGACTCCAAACTTACAGATTTAAAGACACTAGAAAAATAATATTTCCTTAAGTCCACATTTTTAACATTATCATCATGAACATCTTTTAAAGAGGAAGTTTGAGATTCTGTTGCTAGTTCTACAATTTCATAGGGCAAGATTCCTTCCGATGATGCTGAAGATGTAACTGTATCTTTGGATTCGATTTTCCTTTTCGCAGAGACTTTAGATTTATTTGAAGTTAAAACTACGGAATTAATAATATTATCTCTAACTTTATCGTTTTCAGTTTGTGTGTGTCCTGTTTCAATGTTTGATAAATGTTCAGATGAGGCTGTATCTTTATTCTTCTTCTCTTCTGTAAGGTATTTAACTGAAGGAACTGTAGATCGTTTATAATGTAATATTGATTTGAAGTCCTTTTCAGGATTTACCTTTTCATTAGAAGATTCTTTATCGTTTGTTTGATTCGCACTCACCTTGTCTTGCGAAACATTAATGCTAACAGGTTCTGTTTTATTACTGATAATTGCATTAAACTTGGTAGTAGAGGATAAGCTCTCGTCTTTAGTGGTTTCTTCATTTTCAATCAGACTTTTGGCTTTGCTTATGTCGCTATTGAAGGTGAAAGGCAGAGAATCCGAGGGGGATTCAATGCAACTCTTATAGTCTGTGGAAGAAAACCTAGAAATGAAGTCGGAATCCTTTTGACTGTCGTCAGGTTTTAAAATGCCTTTTAGAAAGAGTTGTATCTCTTTCAGTATCATTATTTTTACTTTCCTGGTTACTTTGATTCAAAGGAATATCTGAAGATTCGATATCTATTGTTAAAGACTTGTTAGATAAGATTTCCTTTTCTTTTTCATCTTTTTCATGTGAAGAAACGTTGAGTGAAAAATTAGACTCTAAATCATCTTTATGAGATGAAGACTTTAGCTCTTTTAAATCGTGTGCATTGTTCTCGTGGGTCAAATAATCTTTTTCATGCTCTTTTGAAATTTCATTTTGAGCTCTCAACGTATGAAGTTCTTTATCAGAAATAGATTCTAGATCTAGATTCAAGGTAAGATTTTTATTGAAATTAGTATTTTCACTTGTAATTGTCAAAGCTTTTACATCGCTATCGTTTCGAGTTACAGTTGCTATTTCTTCGCTCTTTCGAGATTCAGTTTCATTAGCCAAAACTGAGCTATTGTCTTCTATACTTTTAATTAATTTTAACTTTAAATTTTCTTTAACGCTTTTGCTGTCTGATATTATTTCATTTTTAACAGAAGGTTTGTTAGCTTCAGTCTTTATCTCATTTTCAGTTTTAGGACTGATATCCTCAACAGGTCCTTCTAGTTGACACTCTGTATCATTACTAACTTTTCTCTTTATTTCAGAGATGAAAACATCTGAAGCAACATATTCCCTTTTATCAAGGTCATCAAGGTCACTGTTTTGTTCATTAATCTTGCAATTTTTCTGTAACAAATCGGAAGAAATATCTACACTAGATCCTTTTTCGCTTATATAAATTTCTCTTGCTGCCTTTCCTTCAGCTTCTGTATCTGTTCTAATATTAGAAAATTCATTCTTTAAAATAGTACTTTTTTCACCGGCTTCTTCCTTCTCATCTTCATATTTTAATCATCATCATCATCATTCTTTAAATCATCATCTTTCGCATCTTCGGAATCAGTTTTCCATTTATTTTTTTGCGTAGGGAAATAATCAGGCCTTTTATTTTCATCGTTTTCCACCAGTCCTGGAGCTTCTACTGTATCTTCTAGAGTTATAAATGAAGAGAATCTGTCACGGACAATGTTGGAATTAATCCACTCTTTATCATCAAATAAGTTCTCAGTGTCAGATTTTGAAGGTATTTCTTTCATATCCTCTACAGGACTGGGTTCCTCGGAATTTACATTTGAAAGTTTTGATACGTCGGTGATTTCAAACAAGTAAGCAAATATACTACTAGGGTCGTATTGTATTGTACTTTCTTCAGGTAAAGTAGATTCATTATTAATTACAATTTTTGGAGAAGGAGGAAGAAATGTTAGTGAAGAATTATCTTCCTCTTCTTCTACAGATTCTTCTGAAAGGAAATTATGTAGTTTTAAAATTGGCGAAACCGGTTCTATTAAATCTGGGTTTTCTATTTCGCTAAAAGACCATTTCCATTTTGTTGGAGAAGAGAGGGAAGCTTTTTGAAGTGATGGCGGAGTAATAAAAGTCGGTATAATATCTGGTGCTGATTCAATGGAATTACTTGTTAACGGAATGCACAAATCTTCGTGTAATGAATTATCTGAAATTAAATTTATATCATTATTTTGTTGTTGACTTAAAGATGCTCCTTCACTTCTCTCTCCCTCAGATTCTTTAACCTCTGAACTTTCAGATAAATCCACTGTAATTAGTTCAGGAATGACGGTTTTGTTGGAAAGACACTTGTCATTATCATTTTCTTTCCTGCTAAGGTCGTGATTTTCCAAACGAGGGGATGTGGAAAGCGCTCGAGGAATCACAGAGGGAGGTTCTTCTTCTGACAAGACAGCCAAATCTTCATCACAGAGTTCAGTCGATGTACTACTATTATCATCTTCAAATTCTTCTTCACCAATATCGTCTGAAAAATACAATTTTACATTATTCAAGAATAATAATAACAATAATAGAGAATTGATGACTAAAGAAAGAATAAGTAGAAAATGAAGTATGATAATAATAATATATATTAACTGATTAACTTGGACTTAATTCATATGATTCAAATATAGACTAGTCTCTATTTTTTTTCAGGATTATGGTACATAGAATGCAATTTTTTGTTATAGATATTTTGTGCATAAAATCTTTTAAATAATTAACATCACTTGGAAAAAAAAGATATTGGCATTGTGAAGAAAGACAAGAGGCAAAAGAAGAAAATTTTGATATTTAATTATTATATTCATTAATCCGAAACATTTATAAGGCTGTCAGAAAATACCCTTCCATTTTTAACTTCATACTAAGAAGCATTTTTAAATTTTTAAATGACTAATGCGATTTACCATGAGATTCACTGGTATTTAAAGATCTGAAATTTTGAATTTGCAATCGGAAATTGCCTAATGGTTCCAGTAGGAAATTCCTTAAGAACCAGTCAGAACCTAAAACAAAACTTATTGTGCTGACTGGAAAAATTCCTTAAATCAAAATGCTCGTTGGGTACTTACAAATACCAATCGGAATTTTCCGATTTTAAAATTTTTATATTGGATTACAGTGGATCTTTTCAGATTTTACGTTAGTCCTTCAGGATTCCAAGAAAATTCCTATCTGACACTTCTTTCTGGGATACTGTCTATGATATAAAAACAAACTTTCATATAAAACAAACTTGATTGTTTCTTAAACTATTTATTGTATTCAATTTGACGGTGTTACAAACTTTTTTACTCCATTTTAAAAAAAATTTAGCTCATTTTATTGTTCCTTATCTTATTATGCTCTTTTGTTCATATTTTATTATCAACTCTTATTGCAGCTTCTACCATTCATCCCTCTTCAAAATATTTTAATAATATTTTTCTTCGGGTAAATTGCCTTCCTGTATTATTCTTTGTCTCTCATTTTAATTAATCTACAATATTACAAGACTCTTCCATCTCGCCAACAGCTTCTTTCTATTACAGTTACTCATACATCTTTTCTAATTTAGCAATCCATCTTAATTTTGCTCCTTTTCGGCATTTTCCTTTCTATTAAATAAACAAATGCCATGGACAACAATAAATTCTTTTTTTTTTGCAATTCTTCTAAAATGTTTTCCTTTATGCAGCTCCGTTAGCTCAGCGGCAGAGCACTCGCCTAGCAAGCGAGATGGCCAGGGTTCGAGCCCTGGTCGGGGCAGGAAACGTGAGCGGTTTCTCCTTGCGGTTAGCTCCGAATAACTTTGTCGTTAAAATGAGTACATATATGTGAAGTGCTCTTGTCACTGGTGGGAAATAATCTCCGGCATACGTGATAGGCCTGACCAAGCCAGCGGTATCCACCGTGGGCCCGTGAAACCTAAGGATCTTCCTCGAAAGATCGCTCTGACAGGACGTAAGTCCTTCCTAGGGGATGAAGATTATTAATATAATAATAATAATAATAATAATAATAATAATAATAATAATAATTTGGGTTTTCATTTTCTCACAAGCAATAACAGATTACTAAACACTAAATGTCATGGTTACAAAAAATCTTTATACTCGGATATGAATTTTCAGCCTCAAAAATTTGGATATGAAAAAAAGAAGTAAACGGAAATGGAAATTAAAAATGAAGATAAAAATGTTCAATAGAAATGTTCTTCAGTAGGAGATGAATGTAAAGCAGAAACGAACCATCTTTTATATCTGGAAGAGGAGCTGATAAGCTCTCCATCAATTTAACTCCATGTGGAAGAGAGGCTCTCCTCGCCCTCCTCGGGGTGTCTTTCCAATGTAAGGTTTCAGAAGGGAGAGGGCTTTCCCCTTCATCTTCTAAATCATCTTGTACTTCTGCTGCTGCTTCTGGACCTGAAGGAGAGAGGGTTTCTTCTTTTTTAGGTTTTACTACTTCATTGGTAAGGGTTGATTGAACGACTGGTGGTTCAACGGCTTTAGATAAATTAGGTTTGAGTGAACCTTTCGTTGCTCGATCTAATCCGCCATTTTGTTTTTTCATACCAGTTGAATCACTCAATTTTCGTGTAACCTGAAAAATTATTATTATTATTACTTTGTAAATGGATATATTTTATTTTCCAGAACGACAAAAAAAAAACTAAGGCCAATTTGTGTCTTCAAGTATAAAAGTCTAAGAAAAATTTATATAAAAAGATTTTTCTTTACAGAAGAAAAATAATAAAAAATGGAGTTAATTTATCCAGTATTAAAATATACATTTTTTTAAGTTAATTTATTCACTATTAAAATTAACTTCTTCAGAGATCAAATTACAAGCCGAATTTTTACCTTTGTTTTTGTTATGATTGGGGGAATAACTCCTTGGGCAACAACTCGTTTGGTTTTGGTCGTAAGAGCCTTTTTCCCTCTGAGCAAATGTTTCATAGTAAGTTGGTTTGTCTTTTGTAAGGAAGGAAGTCTGTTGACTTCATCGATGCTTCTTCGTCTTATGTTGGAAGCTGAAAGATAAATTAATTGTAAATTGTGTTGTTGTTTTACTCCCTTCATTTAGAGTTAGAAAAGGAATAAATATTTAATGTAGGAATATTACATATAAGTATTTGGGGGTCCACCTACGTAAAGTTAGGACTCACGGGGGGGGGGGGCGGCCAGAAACAAAAAATGATTTTAAGACGAAAAGAATTTTTTCCCTATTGGTTGAAGTTTATAAAAAAAATTGTGGAGAATGAGGGAAACAATGATTTGATTACATAAACCCTAAATGCTTTACCCCCTTCCACAAAATGCCCTACTTACCAGTCAATATAATGTGTGCTTGTTTTTGCCTCTCCCGCAGGCGAGAATACTGCTTCTTAAGAGCGGAAATATCCAGGTTTGGTCTGGCCATTCCTGATAAGGGTTGAGCAGCCATATTTGGGACGTCTGCAGGTTGGTGGGGCTGCACCACTGGTATATTTTCTCCTTGCAGTGGCTTTGGATCACTACCTATTAAATAATAATAATAATAATAATAATAATAATAATAATAATAATAATAATAATAATAATAATAATAATAATAATAATAATAATAATAATAATGAATAAGGTGTATACCCCAAGACTCTTGTCATTTCAAGAAGGGACGCTTGACGTAAACCTTCCTAAATATGTAACGTATTCTGCTGCATACAGGGATGAACGATACTTTCTACAAAGAGCAAGTAACTGATGGGGTGCAAAGTTCTAAATGAAGTGCCTCATAACATTTAACCATTTAGAAGCTTGTTTAGAAAGAGAAACAATAAGATCCTTCCAAAAATATTAGGAGACGAAAGTTTAGAATTTGTACTTGTAAGTGTAGGGATGCTTATGTCGAGTAGAGATATGAAGGAATTGAGATTTTGAGGCATTGAAAACAACCATGTGTTTTCTGTCCTAGTTAGGATTAAGAGAAATATAACAGGCTAGTCGCTCTAAGACCAACCTCCTGGCATTCGGTATTTTTTATAGGTTGGAAAGTCTTTAAAAATAAAAAGATTGCAAGGTGGAATTGGTATCTTAAGAGTAGATATATAGATAATGAAAAAGTTTTGTTGATATGAGAGAACCCTGATAAATTTAAAGGATAAAAGGCAGTCAGCTATAACAGCAGTTATAGAACGACCTGAAAAGAAATCAGCACGAAGAGAGAGAGAGAGAGAGAGAGAGAGAGAGAGAGAGAGAGAGAGAGAGAGAGAGAGAGAGAGAGAGAGAGAGAGAGAGAGAGAGAGAGAGAGAGAGAGAGAGAGAGAGAGAGAGAGAGAGAGAGAGAGAGAGAGAGAGAGAGAGAGAGAGAGAGAGAGAGAGAGAGAGAGAGAGAGAGAATTAGCAGTGGAACGTTCCCCACATAAGTTATATTACAGATTAAAAAGAAAAAGAAATCAAAATGAAAAAAAATTTTGGTAAATTTTTTGTTAGGTTAAATTCAACCTCTTTGAAGAGATCAATGGCCAAAAGAAATATGACCCTAGTAAAAAGGGTTTTCCATTACCGGCGTAAGGTGAATGTGAGTCTGATTGAATGCAACACGTTTCAAGCAGGAAAGAAAGGTAGAAACAGAAGTTTTAAAAACCACAAGATGGATACCATAAGGACCATACGCCCTCTAAGTACAAATTAAGCTCAGAGACATATATATATATATATATATATATATATATATATATATATTATATATATAATATATATATATATATATATATATATATATAATAACTTACTTTTCCTGAAGATTCCCCCCAAGCCAAAGACAGTGGCTATGGCAACCTTTTGATTGACATCCTCGTGGTCAGTTTTCTCATCTTCTTCGTCTTCGTCAAGGAAAATCTTGAAGCCCTTCCTCGCTACTGACGATACGGACTGAGCCCAAGGGGTGATGTTGTAAGTGTATTTGTCCCTCAGCATTGCGAGGCCAGGGAAAGGAAAGGGCGCCATTGCGATGAGGGTCTGTTCAGGAGAGAGAGAGAGAAGGTGGACAAAATTATTTGACACTCTACAGCTGGTCTTGCCAAGCTTATTTGGCACAATTTCTCAATAATATCAGCACCTTATTTTGTAACATGACACCACGTGACAAGGGCTACCAGTAGGATTAGTCTACTGCTGCAACCCATTAGTCACCCCCACCCCTACCCCCATCGATTATTATCTAATATCTCCCTATGTAACCCTACTACCAATCATTCCCCAAAATACCTCCCAATCTACTAGAATAACTTACCTTACTAGTTTCATCAAATATCTTAGTACCAATAACAATCGGAAGAACCACTTTCTTACCTGAACAAGTTGGTTGGTATCCATTAATCCGTGGGTAAGCATTTTTCTGGTGAGATCTCCCATGACACAATAAAATTCATCTGCGGTTGGTACCTCTAGAATACGACTGTATAATATATATATATATATATATATATATATATATATATATATATATATATATATATATAATATATATATATATATATATATATATATATATATATATATATATATATATATATACTACAGATATATTAGAGATATAAATAATGCTACTGACGATGAAAGCCTGCCCCAAATAGCCAAGGCAGTTCTTAGAAGCATCTCGTTCCCCTGGAGGAAAGTGAGGTCCCAGACCCTCATAACAGCATCCCTTGGAAGGCAATTACTGAAGAGAGTGAGGAACCACTGCATGGTGAAGACGTTTGTAAGAGGAGGTTCATAGCAAGCACCTGAAAATGATACATTAAATAAATTAGAAACTATCAAGAATTACTCGAGAACGTTTTAGAGCTGCTTCAAGTAATAAGAGACACACCTTGAGTAATAGGGTTTGGGGAAGAGATTTAGAGAGTTGAATAATCAGACTGTGTCAATATTACATGCATACGAATTTTTTCAAAGAAATCCTTGAAGGAATCTATTTTATAATAATAATATATAAGAGGTCAGATTTTAATTACAATCTTTTCCCAAGTATTTTTGGTGCTCCTTTCATGGAAATTGGTGGGGAGGTCATAAGGATCTACTTTCCGCAGATTTCAGAAGGAAGACAACATACATACTGTAGTGATGAACATCCTGTCCTTATTCTGGCAACCCGGCAATAGCGGTTGGCACAAGTTCAACTAAGTTTTTCGCCTTCCCTTATTTAGCCTAGAAACAAGCGTCTTCTTCCGCTACTTTCCAGCCACATATGATTTGGTTTGGTACTCGTCGCTTCGTGAATTCTAAACTTTTGTCAGCATATAGCTTTTTCTTCTCATGAACCCGGTATTTACTGAGGAAATCGTTAAAGCTTTAATAGCTCACCGCACATGCACCTTCCCATACCTGTTTGTTGATGCTATAGTAGCATACCGTTTATTTAGGTAAGCACTAAGGATAGGAATAATGTTCTTAGTTTCCATTTCATTTGTTCAATTTTGTGATTATCCTCCCCTAGTGTTATTCATTCATTCCCTTTTGCTAAGTCTTGCGTATTATTTTATTTATAGATTTCAACGGAGGCTAGAGTAGCCACAGACAATTCCATGGGCAGCACAATCCAGAGCAGCACAATTACCATACTTTGAAATTTCAGCTGCAGCTTTTTAGCTACAGGTAAACAAGCTCAAGCTCAAGCTCAAGCTCAAGCTCAAGCGCGCTCTCTCTCTCTCTCTCTCTCTCTCTCTCTCTCTCTCTCTCTCTCTCTCTCTCTCTCTCTCTCTCTCTCTCTCTCTCTCTCTCTCTCTCTCTCTCTCTCTCTCTCTCTCTCTCTCTCTCTCTCTCTCTCTCTCTCTCTCTCTCTCTCTCTCTCTCTCTCTCTCTCTCTCTCTCTCTCTCTCTCTCTCTCTCTCTCTCTCTCTCTCTCTCTCTCTCTCTCTCTCTCTCTCTCTCTCTCTCTCTCTCTCCTCTCTCTCTCTCTCTCTCTCTCTCTCTCTCTCTCTCTCTCTCTCTCTCTCTCTCTCTCTCTCTCTCTCTCTCTCTCTCCTCTCTCTCTCTCTCTCTCTCTATTCTCTCTCTCTATATATATATATATATTATATATATATATATATATATATATATATATATATATATATATATATATATATATATATATATATATTATATATATATTATTATTATTATTTATTATTATTATTATTATTATTATTATTATTATTATTATTATTATTATTATTATTAATATTATTATTATTATTATTATTAGCAACAACGCTGCATACCAAACAATAATTATTCTTTTCAATATAAGATGTAAATGACCAATTTTTAGCATCTAATATGTATTTTTTTTAATTTAATTTAAATAGCATTCATAAGTTTTCATTTATTATATAAATTGGGTCCTGATTTTTACTTAATTATTGTCCTCATTTGCTGTTAAGTTCTCCTGTTTCACGAATAAAGAAACTAGAATACCAGAAGCCTTGTTTTAATCCAGTGACCTGCCCAAATCCTAACTAAAATACTATATATTTATTTTTTTTTTTTTTTTTTTTTTTTTTTTTTTTTTTTATAAAAAGTTCACATCTCACGGGCATTGCCCTATTCTAGGAGAGGAACTTTTCTAAGTATATACCTAGGATCCCGAAGTGGGATCGAACCGGCGCCCTCAAGTACGTGAGTCAATCACTTTACCGTTTGAGCCACGGTAAACGGCATATTTAAACTTAGTTTAAAGAGCTCGGTTATTTTGCCGTCTACCGTGGCTCGAACGGTAGGGTGATTGACTCACGTGCTTGAGGGCTCCGGTTCGATCCCACTTCGGGATCCTAGGTATATACTACCTAGAAAGTTCCTCTCCTCGAATGGGGCAATGCCCGTGAGATGTGAACTTTTTATGAAAAAAAAAAAAAAAAAAAAAAAAAAACTAAGGAAGCAACCTGTTGCCTGATCAGCTGCTTCGTGTTGAAGTTGCTCAAGATGTCGACTTAACTCCGGTAGGTGAACTCGCATCAGTTCACGAAAGACAGCCATGTCTACTGATAAACCTCGAAGGTTATTCGCAAAATAGGACTCTGGAAGGACGCCTTCTATCAAGTAGATCATTACCTGAAGAAAGAGATTTTGTGCATATATATATATATATATATATATATATATATATATATATATATATATATATATATATATATATATATATATATATATATATATATATATATATATATATATATATATATATATATATATATATATATATATATATATATATATATATATATATATATATATATATATATATATATATATATATATATATATATATATATATATATATATATATATATATATATATATATATAGTGTAATGTGTGTGTGTGTGTGTGTGTGTGTGTGTGTGTGTGTGTTTACCTTTAGGGCATCTGATTCCTGTCTGTCCATAACTTCTAAGATTATTGCTGCGAGCATGTTAAAACCCTGGCAATACCCGACATTTTTGTTCCACCGGGCATACCCTAATAAAACTCTTTTTAATAAAGCTTGATTACCTTCGGCGTCAGCCCCACAAAACAAGGAGCACCCTGTTCGATGTAGGTCCTGTGAAACAAAATAAATAAAAATTTATTTTTTGACAGTATTTACAAAACAGAAGTTTAAAATTTAATAAAAAATACACGTACTAAGGAATTTAGTGTACTTAATATTAATTAAAATATTTAAGTATACAGTCGTGAACAAAAGTTCGTTCCTATTAGGCTGGAAATAAATATTTATATAAAATGGGGATCATTTCAGGTTCAGCCAAAAACAGTTCAATTAAGCCCCTCTTAATGTTTTTATTGTCTTTTTATTCAAAATAGAGCTTTTATGAAATGATTTCCATTTTATATAAATATTTATTTCCAGCCTAATAGGAACGAACTTCTGTTCACGACTGTACCTTAATAATTTGATCACCAAGCCCTTCGTCATCGGGGCTAGCCCATTCATTGAAGCAGGTTCTCTCTGCTTCCTTCCAACTGATTCCTCTTCGTCTTACGTGTTGTTCTGCCAATGTTAGCCACATCTGAAAAGAAAATTTAACTAGTTCCATTAATTTATCTAGCAACCAACCCGAAAATTTGAAAATACCATCATTTATTTTATATTTTTTTACTGACAATATATATATATTTTTTTTCGTAGAGAATATCTTGGCTTTACAAGGACAAAGGCAATCTTAACTGAAGTAGAAGGTAAAAGTATACTTGAGGTAGGGCATTGCTTATACTGTCGAAAGTTCACATACAATACAAGGGTGCCAAAATAAATAAATAAATAAAAACATTTAGCAGTAAGAAAACGCAAAAATAATTCTTAATATTCTCAATCTAATTGCAAGTAGTATGGTGACAATTTTCGACGTTCAATAAAAAAAATTTAAATAAAGACAAACGAACTTATAATTTTCAATTATAATTTTTTATTTCTTTTTTTATTTTTTTTTTCGCCATACCCCAGTTAGGACTTTCGTCCTGTCAGTAGGATCTTCCGAGGAAGATCCTTGGGTTTTCTAGGGCCCACGGTAGATACCGCTGGCTGGGCCAGGCCTATCGCGGATGCCGGAGATTATTCCCATCAGTTATAACAACTGGCTTTCTTTCACTTTACCACTGAACCACTTTTTTTTTTAATATAGGTTACCACCCTACCACTTATTATTATTATAATTAAATATATTTGTATATTTAATTACAATTAAATATACAACTAGTATATTTAATTATAAGTTCCCTGTATTTTAATACAATATAATTGTAATTAATTAACGAGTTGTATTATAATTAAATATATTACTAACCGCGTCAATAGTCGGTATTATATATATTATATATATATATATATATATATATATATATATATATATATATATATATATATATATATATATATATATATATATATATATATATATATATATATATATATATAAACCTTGCAAAGAAAACAGATAAATTCATTTTATAGCAAATGTTTCGTATTTATTACAATACATCTTCAGTGCTGAAAATAGAATGAACAAAATTTTATTACAAGCAACATTGGAACAATATATATATATATATATATATATATATATATATATATATATATATATATATATATATATATATATATATATATATATATATATATATATATATATATATATATATATATATATATATATATATATATATATATATATATATATATATATATATATATATATATATATATATATATATATATATATATATATATATATATATATATATATATATATATATATATATATATATATATATATATAATATATATATATATATAATGAAATAATGAAAATAAAAAAAAAAAAAAAAAAATAGTTTTAAATATAAAAGAAATGTTAACAAAAATAGAAAAGCATGTAAACGATGGATGAAAAAATAGACAAGACAAAAAGGAAAAAAAAAAAAAAAAAAAACAGAATGAAGGACATATCTTGCAATTAGACGTGAAAGAGAGGAATTCTGGGTATTAAGGGTGGGGTTAATTGTTTTTATATATAAAGATTCCAAAATTAACCCCACCCTTAATACCAAGAATTCTTCGCTCTCACTTCTAATTGTTTGATCTGTCTTTCATTCTTCTTTTCTTTTCTCTTTTTGTCTTGTCTAGTTTTTCATCCCTCGTTTTTTTTGTGTTTTTTTTTTGCTTTTCTATTTTTGTTAACATTTCTTTTATATTTAAAACTACTATTTTTAAATTTTTAAGCTTCACATATATATATATATATATATATATATATATATATATATATATATATATATATATATATATATATATATATATATATATATATATATATATATATATATATATATATATATATATATATATATATATATATATATATATATATATATATATATATATATATATATATATATATATATATATATATATATATATATATATATATATATATATATATATATATATATATATATATATATATTCCAATGTTTTTTTTGCAATAAAATTTTGTTCATTCTATTTTCAGCACTGAAGATGTATTGTAATAAATACGAAACGTCTGCTATAAAAATTTTTTTTTTTTTTATTTTTTTTTTTTTGCAATTTTTTTTTTTTTTTTTTTTTTTTTTTTTTTTTTTAATATATATATATATATATATATATATATATATATATATATATATATATATATATATATATATATATATATATATATATATATATATATATATATATATATATATATATATATATATATATATATATATATATATATATATATATATATATATATATATATATATATATAGAAACTGAGCAAGAATTTTATATAACATACACACACACACTCGCATGCGGGCACAAACCCAAATACATACACACACAAACACACGCGCACACACACACACACGTTCGCATGACCATAAATTGCAGTTAAAGTTCTGGTCATAAAATACCTGTTGCAATTTCAGAAGTTTTTTGCCAATTACAAAAGTTTTCTCATCAGTATTCAAGCTTTACCAACTCTACCACTCACTAATAATAATAATAATAATAATAATAATAATAATAATAATAATAATAATAATTTTAAAGTTAAAAATTTATTTATTTTTTTAAAAAAAAAAAAAAAAAAAAAATTATATATATATATATATATATATATATATATATAATTATATATATATATATATATATATATATATATATATATATATATATATATATATATATATATAATATCCCTTGGTGGACAAAGGCCAGAGGACTATCGATTTCCACCGGAGTTGTGGAATAACAAAATCAAAGGCCGACTATACACTAACATGTCCCGATACACGGCGTTTGAAAGTGTGCAAGTCAAAGGAAGTTTGGAAAACAGGTAAAGGAATTGTGTTTCAGACTTTACCAGTAGAGTATATGTAAGACTGAGCATAGCGGATAAGTTTGGGGTTAGAGAGTTGGACAGAGAAAGGATGAGACTGTTTAGAGAGATGTGTAGCTCAAGCCATTCTCAATGGAGGTGGTATGCGACGAGAGAATTCAGAAGAGCAGTGTCCGTTGTAATAGAAAAAGCATAGAGAGAATGAAGTACCAATTCGACAGACAGAAAGAGGCAGGAGAGAATTAGTGAGAGCGAAAGAGTTGATAAGACGAAAAACCCTAGACTCCACCTTTTCCAGGAGAGCTGTGTGAGTGGAACCACCCCAGATGTGTGAAGCATACTTCGTACAGGAGGGAACAACACCCCTATAAAGAGCAAGCAACGGGGCTGGTGTGAAAATATTACAAAGGCTTCTCAGAACACCCAACTTCTTGGAAGCTTGTTTAGAAAGTGAAGTAATGTCTTCCTTCTAAGAAAGATCACGATAAAAAGAAACACCGAGAATATTAAGGAGAGACCAAGGTTTGAGTTGTGTGTTTTCAATGATGTCATAGCTGTATGGAAGGTTGTGTCGAGTAGAGAGATGGAGAAATTAAGGTTTTGAGGCATTGAAAATGACTTTATTCTCTGCGCCAGTTTGAAATACGAGAAAGATCAGACGTTAGTTGTTCCAAGGCCATCATTCTAACATTAATTAACTGCCGTTGTGAGAGGCGTACTTCAAATTAGAAAGAGTAATGAAAGGTGGAGTCGTTAGCATAGGAGTGGATAGGTGATTAAGTGACTGAGAGAAAGATTTTAATGAAAAATAGAGAGTTGGAGATAGGACAGATCTCTTAGGAACACAACTATTAATCAACTTAAAAGAAGAACTTTGGCCGTCTACAACAGCTGCTATAGAATGACAGAGAAGGAAATTTAGAGAGGATAGATTCCGAAACAGGGATGTTTAAAAATCAAAACTTTGTGCAACACTATCGGAAGTTTTCGATTTGTCTAGCGCGACAGCAAAAGATTTACTGAAATACCGAAGAATGGAGGACCAACAGTGAGAGAGAAGGGGAAGATTACCAGTAGAGCATTTTTACCCAGCATCCATGAGACAACAAGAACAAGCAGAGTTGAACCAAGGTTTGTAACGTTTAGTAGAAGAAAAGATTATAGAACGAAAGTCTTCATTTCACAGATAATCACCTCGGTAATAACAATGGAAATCGAAGAAGTACGACCAATTTACGCACCGAAATGTTACAAATGTTTCATCACAAGCGGGGTTCTTTCTTGAGGAGGACTTGAAAAGACAAAAGTGGATACTGAGATAAGAAAGCGATCGGAAGAACCCAGAGGAGGATAGAGTTTGATAGTATGAGGAGAAGGATTAGAAGTTTAAAAAAAGGTCTAGATTGTTGGGTTCATCTCCAAGACGATCAGGGATACGAGTAGGGAGCTGCACCAACTGCTCAAGGTCGTTTTGGATAGCGAAATGGAAAGCACGTTCACCGACTGTATTGCGAAAAATAGAAGAAAGCCATTGGCGGTGGTGAACATTGAAATCACCTAATATGATTGATAATTTCTGAGAGAAGAGAAGAGAGAATGTGTTCTATTTTAGAGTTTTGATAGTCAAAGAATTTAGGATGGTCAGTAGAATTTGGAGATAAACAAACAAACAAAAATGAATTTAGTTCTAGAATGGCAAAATAGCTTAAGCAACAAGGTGGAAAATTTGGAAGATTCCTAATTAGAGATGAAAGTAAACAAAATCGTTGCTCACATATGTACAATCACCTCTTTTGGCTGAAAATTGAAGGTAGAGATAGTAAGGGGAAGCAGAAAATGGTTTGCTTTCAGAACTCTCAAAAACCCGAGTTTCGGTCAAGAACAAGAGGTGGAGTCTAGAAAAGAGGGGTAATGTTCAGCATAGTGGAAATTGGATTGAAGACCGTGAATGTTGCAGAAATTAATGAAGAAAATAGACCGTGCATAAGAGAAAGTCGGATGCAAAGTCTTGGTGGTACCAACCCCAGATCACTTATCAATAGTTTTGTTTAGAAATTTTATGATCATTGAATATTTTCAGTCTTGTTTCAACCTTCATGAGTTCAGTAAAAAAAAATTGGTATCGGTAAATTCTAGAAGTATCGTATCGGTACTCGGTATCGGTTAAAATTTTGGTATCGATCCATCCCTAATTAAAACCCATAAGAAATAAATATTAAAAGATAGACAAGTCATTCGGAATAAGACCCCGTCTTTCCTCTTTCAGGTCTCTTAGCAAATTAAATAAAAAAAAAAAAAAGTGAAATAAGCAAAAAATGTGACGTAATCATGTCACACCTCTTTCACCAACTGAATATTTTAGTAAAATCATCCAAATAATAAGGATATTAAAATAATTTTTTTATTTCTAATAAATAAAAAGAGCTTCATATATTTTCTTGAGTTTACATTATTGGCACTGTACAAAAAAACCTTTGCATTATTGATGCCTACTACGTGGCCCTTTCCTCTATATTGAGGCAAGAATGAATTTTCCTTCTCTGTTCGTGTTTATAAGACATTAATCTTCTCTCAAAGCTGACTGACACTCTCCAATATACAGTAATGGGTAAGTATTGTAAAGAATACTATAAATGAAAGGCTTGGGGTCCATCTGTCAAAAACTGTCTTGGGTCCATCTGTCACATACTTACTGTCTTGGGGAAAAGAGCCTAAATATTTATGGATATCGACGAAGCAGACAATATGTCCGAAGAATTTTATTTAAAACATTTAAAAAAAAAGAGAATGGCCAAAACTTTTTTTCTTATACCTGATGACCTTTGAATAAGAATAAAAAAAATTTTATTCTGCACTAACCTTGGAAGTATATATATATATATATATATATATATATATATATATATTATATATATATATATATATATATATATATATATATATATATATATATTATATATATATATATATACCCAACGATTCGTTGGGACAGTTTTTGCAGTGTACCACTACCTACTCTATTACTGCTACCATTACTACTGTCTCCTTACTACTGAAGGAAAAAAATAATAACACAAATGTATTGTAAAAGGAGGAACACAATAATAATAATAATAATATTAATAATAATAATAATAATAATAATAATAATAATAATAATAATAATAATAATAATAATAATAATAATGATATAAAGGTGAATAAGATAAAGAATAATAAGATTGAGAGAGGGGGAGAGAAAGAGTGAGAGGGAGGGAAGGAGAGAGAGAGAGGGAAGGAGAGGGAAGGAGAGGGAGGGAGGGAAGGAGAGAGAAGGGGTAGGGAATTGCATATTCTTCCAATTTAGCAGTGAGCGTTAGTTATTATAATGGTTGAATGAAGAATAACTAAAAAGAAGCCCTTGTCACTTTTCGTTTTTGAGCTTCACAATGTTTTTGAAAATGAAGTTAAAAAAATAAATAAAATTTCTTCTCGTTCTTGAAACGTCACCTCGATTTCCCCTTTTTTTTATTCAAGGGTAATAACGAAGTCGCGCGTCTTCGGGGTTTATTACGCTATGTCGTCCTCGGGAAAAATATTTCCTGCAGCGCCTCCTCCAGATAGATCAATTTCAAAGGGCAAAAAACTAATTTCGAATTGAGAATGAAACAAATTTCTTCACTCCAAAGTTTCTTATTGGCGAGTTTTTGATGTCTACGAGCATGTCCTTTCAATGCGTATTTATATATATATATATATATATATATATATATATATATATATATATATATATATATATATATATATATATATATAT
>SEYY01000028.1:99841-111024 GCA_009176605.1 Armadillidium nasatum | reverse complement strand
TATATATATATATATATATATATATATATATATATATATATATATATATATATATATATATATATATATATATATATATATATATATATATATATATATATATATATATATATATATATATATATATATATATATACTATTATTTTTTCACTTCTGTTGGGCAAATGCCAGAGGCCTACTAAAATTCCATCTGAGTTTGGGGGAAAGACGGGATCCTAGTCAAATAAAAGGCCGACGTGACCTGATACACGACGTTTAAAGGTGTGTAAGTCATAGGAGTTGGGAAAATAGAAGAAGGGAGTGTGTTCCAGACTTTGCCAGTAGAGTACATGTAGGACAGAGCATAACGGTTAAGTCTGGGGTGAGAGAGCTGGGCAGAGAAAGGATGAGACTGCGTAGAAAGACCTCAGTGGAGGAGGTATGAGACAAGAGTTCAGGAGAGCAGTATCCATTGTAATAGTTGGAGAGAATTAGTGAGAGCAGGAGAGTTGATAAGACGAAAAGCCCTAGACTTCACCTTTTGCAGGAGAGCTGTATGAGTGGAACCACCCCAGATGTATGACGCATACTCCATACAGGGGGCGAACAACACCCCTATACAGAGCAAGCAACTGGGGTGGTGTAAAGAAATACTGAAGGCGCCTCAGAACAACTAGTCTCTTAGAAGCTTGTTTAGAAAGAGAGGTAATGTGATCTTTCCAAGAAAGATCACGAGAAAAAGTTACACCAATAATATTAAGAACAGATGAATCTCTGAATTGAGTGTTTTCGAAGAAGATATCATAGTTGTGTGGAAGACTGTGTCGAGTAGAGAGATGGAGGAATTGAGTTTTTGAGGCATTGAAAAATCTTTGTTCTCTCTGCCCCAATTTGAAATACGAGAAAGATCTGAGGTGATCTGCTCCAAATCAACCTTCCTTGCGTCTAGTAACTGTTGTTGAGAGGGGCACCTTTCAAATTGAAAAGAGTAATGAAGGGTGGAGACATCAGCATAGGAGTGGATAGGAGATGAAGTAACACAGAAGGTCATTAATGAAAGGATGAAAAAGTGTTGGGGATAGGACAGATCCTTGAGGAACGTCACTATTTATAGATTTAATGGAAGAGCGGTAGCCGTCTACAACTGCTGCTATAGAACGACCGGAAAGGAAATCAGAGTGAAGGTCACAGAGAGAAGGATAGATTCCGAAAGGGGGGAAGTTTGGAAATCAAAGATTTGTACCAGACTCTATTGAAAGCTTTCGATATGTCTAGCGCAACAGCAAAAGATTCACCGAAATGCAGAAGAGCGGAGGACTAAGAGTCAGATAGAAAAGAAAAAAGATCACCAGTAGAGCGTTTCTTACGAAAGCCATACTGGCGATCAGAAATAAGATTAGACGAATAGAGATGCTTTCAAATATTCCTGTTAAGGATAGATTCGAAAACTTTAGAAAGAACGGAGGTTAAAGAAATGGGACGATAGTTAGAGGGTTGAGAGGGGTCCCCCTTCTTCGGCACAAGCTGAATGAGCGCACGTTTCAAGCAAGAAGGGAAGGTTGAATTAGAGAGACAAAGACGAAATAGTTTACCGAGGCAGGGTGCAAGCTCGGAAGCACAAGTTTTGAGAACCACAGGAGGGATGCCATCAGGACAGCAGTACGCCTTCTTAGTGTTAAGCTCAGAGAGAGCAAAAGTGACGTGTTTAGAAGAAATTATGATTTTAGGGCATATATATATATATATATATATATATATATATATATATATATATATATATATATATATATATATATATATATATATATATATATATATATATATATATATATATATATATATATATATATATATATATATATATATATATATATATATATATATATATATATATATATATATATATATATATATATATATATATATATATGATTCTGGTGTTAGGGTATCATATACTTTTTTTATCAGTGTTCAAGTAGATGATGAGCCTTTTTTGCTTCTAATACAAATCTTTTTATTAAAGGAACGTTGTCTGAAACTTTTGTTGCTTCACAACATATTTATTATATATTATTATTATAATAAAAATTAAAAAAAAAAAATTTATTATATATATATATATATATATATATATATATATATATATATATATATATATATATATATATATATATATATATATATATATATATATATATATATATATATATATATATATATATATATATATATATATATATATATATATATATATATATATATATATATATATATATATATATATATATATATATATATATATATATATATATATATATATATATATATATATATATATATATATATATATATATATATATATATATATATATATATATATATATATATATATATCGAACAACTGATTTAATATCGATTATTTTTAACTATCGACTGATTTATCGATATTTTCAACTGTGCAAGAAAGGGTTTGGGTAATAAAATTAAATATGCGTTAAGATTATCGAGTCTTAAGTCTATAAATAAATTAGCACGGGTTTATTGTATTTTTAATTAACAAATTATATGGACACGCACGCACTGGTGTGTGTGTGTGCATGTATGTATGCATGTATGTATGTATGCATGTGTGTGTGTGTGTGTGTGTGTGCGAGCGCGCTTTGATATCGTATAGTGATTCAGAGAATTATAGATGAATTCTGAATAGATACGGATTTCATTATTATTATTATTATTATTATTATTATTATTATTATTATTATTTTTATTATTATTATTATGCAATAAAGCAATAAGAAAATAAATATATACTTTTGAAGCTTACCCTTCGTCTGAATTCCGGTGGAATGCCCCCAGGGAGTCTGGCACACATTTTCATTGCATCATGCCACTGGGTGAACCCGGAGTCCCCGGCGAAGGGCTCTACGGAAAACCTCATTCTAGTGTCTTCTCCTGTAGGGAATAGTAGATAAACATTTTATTGATACATGCATTTTTTTTTCTTCAGACAAATTCTATAACAAGAAAAAAAATCTTAAAAAATGTAGATAAAAATCTTATTCATGAAAGCATTTTTCAAACAAAGTTAGACAGTAATCTAGAAAATTTAGAAAAAGTTTAGACAGAATTCTTAATTTATCGAAAATGTTTAATTAATTTAGAAAAAAATTGAGAGTGTAGTGACTGAATTTTTTCGGGGGGAACTGAATTTTTTTGGGGGGTGAGGTCTGCCATATTGCTTCAGGGGGGGGGGAGAACTGTAAGACCCCCTTTTACCCACACTCTCAAGCAAATTTGTTTTTCTAAGTATAGAAGATTCTTCTTTGAAGTACGTTGAAACCTACTTTTGCCATATGGGAAATTTCAACACCACGAATCCTTAAGGAACCCCTCTCCATTAAAAATCCTTAAGAAGGCCAACCCCTTCTAAAACACTAAAGAAGCTCCGCCCCCTTTTAATTCCTAAAAAGCCACGCCCCTTTAAAGAAATACAAATATTTTTTGTTTTGATCTCTTTCATAAGAATGTTAAAAAGCTTTTCCAAATATTTTCTACATTTGAAATAATTAAAAATAATTATAACAACTCACTGGTCGAGGGGTACGGGAGATGCGCCCACTGTAGACATTTGTTCGTGTGCCATGCATTTGTATCCCTAACTGATTTATGCATAAGCAGAAATGTACATTGCGTAATACATAGTAGCACCGATTATTTTTTTTATGAAAATCGACAGTTTAATAATAATAATAATAATAATAATAATAATAATAATAATAATAATAATAATAATAATAATAATAATAACTAAAATAATATTTATTACAAGGTTATTTTTTCAAAAAATATTGCTGCAATAAATCTCCACTGAGGATAAAGCAAACATTAAATAAATTTCATGGTAAAATATTATTATTATTATTATTATTATTATTATTATTATTATTATTATTATTATTATTATTATAATTTCGAAGAAGGAAAAAAATTATTAAAAAAGGAAAGTGTACAACAAATAAATTTAGAAGAGAAATTAATAAACTTCTGAGTAGTTTTTAAGTAGTTTTTTTTTTGAGTAGTTCTATGAGTAGTTTTTGAGCAGTTTTTAAGTAGTTTTTTTTAGTATGTTTTTTTTTTTTTTTTAAACTGAGATTTCCATGTGGAGAAATGGGTAAGGAATCGACTGTCAAGAAAATGGAACTCATGACTAGGAACTCTGGATTTGAGATTCGGGACTCGACTCCAGACTTAGAATTTGTCACTCCGGTCTTCGAACTCTGGACCAGGAATTTCAGATTCAGAACTCTGAACTCGAAACTTGGAATTCGAAACTCGGAACTTTGAGTCTCCGGACTCGAGACAAGAAATGTGAGCGGTTTCTCCTTGCGCTTAGCTCCGAATGACTCAGTCGTTAAACGAGTACATCAGTGGAGTGCTCTTGCCACTGATGGGAATAATCTCCGGCATCCGCGATAGGCCTGGCCCAGCCAGCGGTACCGCCGTGTGCCCGTGAAACCCTAGGATCTTTCTCGAAAGATCCCACTGACAGGACGAAAGTCCTTCCTGGGGGAAGACGATTATTTATTTTTATATATATATATAATATATATATATATATATATATATATATATATATATATATATATATATATATATATATATATATATATATATATATATATTCTTCCGCTCTTCCGCTCCAAGGAAGGCTTTAAAAGCCTGTCAGCTGCACCAGCCGGCGTCTCCACGCAGTCCTATCCGCGATGACACCCTCCGCCTTCACCTGCTCCATTGTTGGTAGTTGGTGTCTCAGCAACGAATCCTCCACCGAGTCCCTCCATCTCTTCTTCGGTCTGCCTCTTGAGCGTCTACCATCCGGTCTCCAATTCCATCTCTTTTTTGCCACTCTAACCTCCTTCCATCCTCTCCAGGTGTCCCCACCATCTAAGCCTAGCTGCGTCCATCTTGTTGATCAGCGGTCTTACTCCCACCTCTTCTCTTATAACCGTATTTCTAATTCTATCTTTTCTTGTCTTACCTACCATGCTCCTTAAAACTTTCATCTCTACCGCCTGTAGCTTGCACTCTTCTCTCCCCGTGGTGCTCCATGTCTTCTGCTCCATATAACAATATAGGGGTCAACACTCTCTCGAAGATTATCTTTTTTGTCTCCATGTCCAGATATTCATTTTTCAAGATTGGCTGTAACATACCGACGGTTCTGCTATATTTATCTATCCTTCCAGCGATCTCCTGTTTATTTCCACCCTCCTTTGTGAATATACCTCCGAGGTATTTAAAAGTCTCTACATTCCTAACTACACTACCTCCTAATTCCATTCTCACCTCTACATCTTGATCTCTACCCACCGTCAGAATTTCTGTCTTTTCTGCGTTTATCTGTAAACCCATTTCTTTCAATCTTCTATCAAAGGCTAAAACTGTCTCTCTCAGCGTCTCTCCGCTCTGACTCCAACACGCTATATCGTCCGCATATGCCATTATGTCCCCATCCAAATCTTGTACATCCTGCACCACTCTACGAATAATTACATCCATGAAAGCCACAAACAAAATGGGGGACAACACGCTTCCCTGTTTAACTCCTGTCTTGACTTCAAACCACTCTTCATTTTTATAACCCGTTCTTACCTTGCATTTGCATATATTGTACATACTCTCGACCGCCCTTCTTAATCCACTACTTATACCGTATTCATTTTCTAACACTTGCCACAATTTACTCCTCGGCACCGAGTCGAATGCTTTCCGCAGGTCTATGAAGGCTATGTGTAGAGTTCTGTCATATTCCCACCCTTTCTCCACTGTCATTCTTAGTGCGAACAACAAATCCGTTGTGCTCCTGTTTTTCCTGTAACCATATTGTTCTTCACCCAACCTTCTCTCTACTATTTCCCTCAATCTACCCTCCAATACTCTCTCGTAAACTTTAACCATATGGTCCATCAGCACGATTCCTCTGTAATTTCCACACTCTCCAGAATCACCTTTACCTTTATAAAGTGGGATGATAATAGCCTTACCCCAGTCTTCTGGCACTCTCCCCTCTCTATAACATCTATTGAACAACTTCAAAATTCTTTGATTTAACATCTCTCCTCCCTTTTTTATCAATTCAATGGGTACTTCATCTCCACCCGGTGCCTTACCATCCTTCATCCTACTCAAAGCTCTCTCGTATTCTTCCTTCGAAATGCTTTCCACCTCCTCCCGTACAACCACTCCCTCCAACCCCCTCTCACCCTGTTCTTCTACATTGAGAAGTTTGTCGAAATAAGTCGTCCACCCGCATTGATGTCTGACGGCTCCACCAGCAACGAACCGAACTCATCCTTCACGCTACACAAATTGCTCTTACCTTTTCTACACGATTTCACCAATTTATAAATTTTCTCCCCTCCTACTCTCGTGTCTTCCGTCATTTCCTCTGCCAGTCTGCGTGTGGCCTCTTTCTTTGCTCTCCTCTTTATCCTCTCTGCTGCATTTCTTGCTTCCACATAATTTGCTCTTGATTGAACAGTTCTGTGCTTCAACCATCTTCTCATCATACTCGTTTTCCTCCTGATTGCCTCCCTCACCTCTTCATTCCACCACGGTGTGTGCCTCTTTCTTATTCTTCCCACCCATCTCCTTCCCAGTACCTTCCTCCGCCACACCTAAAATACCTCTCTGTAACCCCTCAAAACCATCCTCTTCTACACTCACACACAAGAAATTATTTATTTTTTGCTTGAATTCCAACTCTTTATCTTGTTCCTTCAACTTGTCTACTCTTATTATTCCTCTCTTCTCCTTCATCCGAAACTTCTCCGATCTGATTTCGATGTCAGCGACCAGCAGTCTATGATCGGAGTCCAGGGAATCCCCTGGCATTACTTTAACATCTTGAACTATCCTTCCATCAGATACAATAAAGTAATCAATTACCGATCTCTGATCGAATTCTCCCGTATTATTATTCCATCTATATCTTGTATATTTATTGCGAATCTCTCTTCTGGTAAAAACCATTCATGATCTTAAGACCGTTTCTCATGCAGAAATCCACCAACATTTCTCCTTCTCTATTTCTTACTTCCTCTCCAAATGGTCCCAACAACCTTTCCACCTCATTTTGTCTCTTGCCCACTCTTGCGTTAAAATCTCCCATCAGCAACTTTATCTCTCTTTCTCCACCCACCTTCCAACTGTTCCTCCAATCTATCCATGAATACTCTCTTTTCCTCCTCTTCATGTCCCTGCTGTGGTGCATATACCTGATACAAACGATATTTTCTACCCCCGATCTTAAAATATATATATATATATATATATATATATATATATATATATATATATATATATATATATATATATATATATATATATATATATATATATATATATATATATATATATATATATAATATTAGGTGTATGAAATGTCGGAAAATACGAATGAGTAATTAAGAAAACAAATCCAGAAAAAAAGGTCTGAGTCTGCATATAAATTTTAGGGTTAAAAATAGATCAAAATTCATATATAGAAACAAAATGAATATAAATGGTTTAGGTTGAGAGAGAGAGAGAGAGAGAGAGAGAGAGAGAGAGAGAGAGAGAGAGAGAGAGAGAGAGACCAATACGAGGGAAAGAGTAAAAGGTAAAGTGAGGAGAGGGAGAGAGAGAAAAAAAAACAATAAGAGGGAAAGAGTAAAATGATAAAGTGGAAACACACACACAGAGAGAGAGAGAGAGAGAGAGAGAGAGAGAGAGAGAGAGAGAGAGAGAGAGAGAGAGAGAGAGAGAGAGAGAGAGAGAGAGAAGATAAAGTGAAAATAGAGAGAGAAAAACCAATACGAGGGAAAGAGTAAAAAGATAAAGTGGGAACAGAGAGAGAGAGAGAGAGAGAGAGAGAGAGAGAGAGAGAGAGAGAGAGAGAGAGAGAGAGAGAGAGAGAGAGAGAGAGAGAGAGAGAGAGAGAGAGAGAGAGAGAGAGAGAGAGAGAGAGAGAGAGGCCATTAAGGTATGAACTTTTATTATTTATTAGTGTAACTTTAGCCAGAGAGGGTAATTTATTTATTTTTATAAAAAGTTTGAAAAATTTTGGAAGGGAACGAAAACTATAATAGATTTAACTGCTTCTTCCCATTTTTATTCCCATAAATGTAGGGGAGGGGAATTTGACTGAAACTCCCCCAAAACACAGTTTTCTCCAAAAGATAAATTTTATTCACTGAATAATGAATAACTTCTGATGAAAATTATAAGTAATGGCAAATATAGATACATAAATAATGAAATCGAATAATAGTTTTTTACCTGTCGTCATTTATGACGTTGGTCGTTACTTCCCAAATTCAAATAAACGAAGAAACCAAAAAAAAAAAAAAAAATCTAACTATAATGATGGTAGTGACATTATCTACATTACTCTCCACCGTAAAATGTTGCTAGATTTAAATCAATTGGACAATCACAGACTGAAATTGTTTGATATCACATCTAAGCAGAGATCTTGCAAAGTACCGTTAGACAGAATTTTATAACATTAGTTACATTACTCAATATATTTATACTTAAAGGTTCAATTACACTGTGCGAGTTTACAAGCTTGCAAGTAGCGAGCTTACAATCCGGCGAGTGAGCGAATAGTCTATTAAACTGGGCTAGTAAACTCGCTACTCGCTACGATGAGTCATCATCTATCCTCTCACAGTGTTTATTCGTTTTTGTTTTGAGTGTTTTCGCCTCTTGGTAATTCAATTTAGTATATTAAGTAAAATTTTACAGTGGAATTAGCAATGATAATTATTAAATTTTTGGAAATAAACGAAGAAAATCTTTCGCTATGGAATATTAAAAATGTTGAATATTTAAATATCAAAGGGTAATATTATTGTTTTATACAAACAATTCGAAAATGAATGTTTGGTTCAGAGTATGAATGAAAAACAACTTAAAGTTTGTTTTAAACTGAATTACAAGCTTAGTCTCTTAATTCACAATATTGATTCTATATTTTCAGTGCTTTCACCTCTTGGTAGTCTTGTGAGTGAGCCAGCGAGTCTATTAAATTGAGAGTGTTTTCAAATCAGCGAGTAGATTGCAAAGTAACCCATCTTCAACTTTTCAGTTGTGAGTAGAGAGTTAGCAAGTTTACTCGGTGAAGTATATAACACTGGGCGAGTTTACTTGTTACTCGCTGGCTTGTAAACTCGTCCACTGTGGAGTTTACTCGCTACTAGTAAACTCGCTACTCGCTGGCTTGTAAACTCCCCCAGTGTAATCGAGCCTTTAAAATGAGATTCTTGTTCGTGAGCAGAACGAAACTTCAATACACTTTACAACAGACCTATAGCTACTTATTTATTTTTTTAAATAAATACTTAAGGCAGTGTTCCACGAAAATCTGGATTTACATCCCGCTTAAGCGAGATTTTCAGAAAATGCAGTGAAAATGTTTAAGTTTTTGATATTCGTGGAACTTTTGGCTATTAACAAATATCAGATGACCTCTATAAACAGACTTAAATACATATATTAGAATTTAATTTAGTCAATCAATTATTTAATTTAAACAACATCAAAAAAGCCATGGATGGGACAATAACAGAGGCGTCAAACAAAGATTTTTAAAAGACTATATTGGCAACCATGATTAAATGCATTGGAACAATAAAGATACGAATGATTCATAATAATTTACTTCATTCAGGTTAGGTTAGGTTAGGTTATTAAAGCAAATTAATGACCATAAAATGTTAAAATAATTTCTATTTGAACAAGAAAGTTTATAAAAAGTATTCATTCTAAAAGGCCTTGACGCAGCTCCTAAATGTTTGTATACATCAAATGACCATTCTAGATTCTTTGTATTTGCGATTGAAAGATATAAATTTCTTTATTTTTATTCGCCTTAGCGAAAAAAAAAAATGCTGTAGCTTTAATTTAAAGATCTTGATTCCTGAAGCTCTTCGCTTAAAGAATCTTCAAGATCTTTACAGTGGAACATACCGTAAGGCCTATTTTTAAATTATGAAGAACAACACAGTCAATAAACCTTATAAATTATAGCGACGTGGCCGATTTCAGCGAGACTTACTGAAAATGTCATGAATATGTTGTAAATTTGAAAAAAAACAGTAATGATCATTAAAAAAAACAAGCGATGGTTTTCGATGGTTTTTATTACCTTTTTTTTCTGATTTACAACATGTTTCAGACATTTTCATAGTAAGACTCATTGAAGATGAATGGTCAAATACTTTTCGTTATATATATATATATATATATATATATATATATATATATATATATATATATATATATATATATATATATATATATATATATATATATATATATATATATATATATATATATATATATATATATATATATATATACTCTTAAAACTCAAATAAATTTGTGCCTAATATACTTATTATACACAGTCCATTTTTCAATTTTTCAGCTATGCTAATCATAAGAGTTAGACCTATCTATCACACTATCCGTGGCTCAAATGGTAGAGTGATTGACTCACGTGCTTGAGGGCGCCGGATCGATCCCACTTGGGGTTCCTAGGTATATACTAATTAGAGGAGCTCCTCCAATCGAATAGGGCAACTTTTAATTTAAAATTTTTTTTTTTATTATTATTCTAAATCGTAGTGGAACATTGTCCTCTTAATATCCGCATGTAGAATTTACAGATATGGATGCCTGATATTAATATATACAGTAGAATATTTACCTGTCTAGGCACGGGACAAAGCTTTCAGGAATTCATACCACTGATATGAATTATTATTATTAGTTATTATTATTATTATTATTATTATTATTATTATTATTATTAGTAGTAGTAGTAGTAGTAGTAGTAGTAGTAATACTAGTAGTATCTGGCAGGAGGAACCTCTTTCGATTTCTACCAGTCCTAGGCAAGTGTGTAAGTGTTGAATGCATACTGGGGTATAAATGTAACTTTCAAAATACTTTTCGTTATAAATAACTATTAATCCCTAAAAAAAAGAGAGAGTGGAAGAGTGACATCAATAGGTTAATAATTTAATAACAGAAATTGATGTCATTTTCAGTATTGGATGTACCCTTTCAAAACTAAATATGACCTGCCATCACCCGTCCCCAATGACATATATATGTATATGTATTTAGTAAATAGGAAATAACAAGAGCTGCAT
>SEYY01000028.1:72341-74841 GCA_009176605.1 Armadillidium nasatum | reverse complement strand
GAAATGAGAGTTGAGAAGAGTTTCAAAAATTTTAGGTAGAACACAGGTGAGAGCTATAGGTCGATAGTTAGAAGGGTCAGAGCGACTACCTTTTTTCGGGATCGGCTGAACAAATGCACGCTTCCAGCATTGAGGAAAAGTATTAGTATTAAGGCATAGAGAGTAGAGCTGAACGAGGACAGGCGCTAACTCGGAAGCACACTCCCTCAGAATACGAATTGAAATACCATCCGGTCCACTGGTCTTCCTGACGTTCATAGATTTCAGGATCCCATGCACCCGATCATGATTAATGACAGGCAGAGACATGGGACACCTGAGAGGAGGAGCAATAGGAGGAGATTAGCCTTTTTAGATGAAAAAAGGAGGCCGAAGAGATTAGCCGTTTTAGAAGGAGCATTAGCTACAGAACCATCAGAGCGAATAAGAGGAGGAAAGGCAGATTTACAGAAGTTGTTAGAGATATTTTTGACAAGAGGCCAGAAATTTTTATCAGTAGGAGAGCCATGGAGGTCAGCGCACTTCCTTTTTATGAAAGTACGCTTAGTCCGTCGAAGAAAATCCCTGCATCGATTCCGAGCTGAATGAAAATTAGCAAGAGTGAAAGGAGAAGGAGAGTTTTTCCATTCACGATAAGCGCTATCTCTCTCACGAAGGGCAAGAGAACAGTTGTCATCGAATCATGGATTTTGAGGAGAAAAAGATTTAGTTGAAGATGGAATGAATCTGCCTATCCCGTCAAGGATTACGGCCCCTACCTTTTCAGCAAAAACCGAAGCATCCCCAGAGACAAAGCAAGATTCACTCCAATGATAGTTAGCAAAGAAGCAACGCATTGCTCCCCAATTAGCCCGATTAAAGTGCCAGAAAGTACGTTTAGGGCATGATGAAGCTGTTGGAGAGAAAGCATTATAACTAAGAGCTATAAGATTATGGTCAGAGTTACCAATAGGAGGGAAAATGGTGTATTTATAACAAGAAGGAGTAGTGGTGAAGCATAAATCAAGTGTATTCAAAAATTGGTTAGGACGATCTGGAATGTGTGTGGGTTCCCTAATCAACATCTCCAGATCGTTAATATATATATATAATATATATATATATATATATATATATATATATATATATATATATATATATATTATATATATATATATATATATATATATATAATTTTTATTGGTCAATGCTCAAGACAAAATTATTAAATCACCAAAAATTTTATAAAAAGTTTTCAAAAATGAAAAATTTTTAAAAAATAATAAAATTAAATATATATTTAAAATTGTCTAAAAAAAAAAAAATATATATATATATATAATATATATATATATATATATATATATATATATATATATATATATATATATATATATATATATATATATATATATATATATATATATATATATATATATATATATATAAATATATATATATATTATATTTTTTATAAAATATATTAAATTATTATATATATATATATATATATATATATATATATATATATATATATATATATATATATATATATATATATATATATATATATATATATATATATATATATATATATATATATATATATATATATATATCGTTTTAGATAAGTAGAACGTGCCTAACACATGCACAGCATACATGGCAACATATTTCATTTACATGTGTTGCTAGGTAACCAAACTTTACGCATTTATCCTCTAAAACCGTCAGTTTCATTCGGAAATTTAAAAAAAAACGAAAAAAACGAAAAAAACACGAAAAAAACATTAAAACCAACATCAAAAATGTTTTTTTTTCATTTCAATAAAAACTTTGATTTTTTTAATAACGTTTATTCAATGTAATGAAAGTGTTATAAGGATTTATGATTGGAAGAGTCTCTCGGAAAGAGGTTCGCTCAAATTTCAAAGGAAATCATCGTTAAGTGTACTTAACAAAAGAAATCATTGTTAAAGTGTACTTAACAAAGGAAATCATCGTTAAAGTGTACTTAACAAAGGAAGTCATGTCAAAGTGTACTTAACAAAAGAAATCATTGTTAAAGTGTACTTAACAAAAGAAATCATCGTTAAGTGTACTTTACAAAAGAAATCATCCTAAAGTGTACTTAACAAAGGAAATCATCGTTAAGTGTACTTAACAAAATAAATCATTGTCAAAGTGTACTTAACAAAGGAAATCATTGTCAAAGTGTACTTAACAAAAGAAATCATTGTTAAAGTGTACTTAACAAAAGAAATCATCATCAAAGTGTACTTAACAAAAGAAATCATCGTTAAGTGTACTTAACAAAAGAAATCATCATCAAAGTGTACTTAACAAAAGAAATCATCATCAAAGTGTACTTAACAAAAGAAATCATCGTTAAGTGTACTTAACAAAAGAAATCATCATCAAAGTGTACTTAACAAAAGAAATCATCGTTAAGTGTACTTAACAAAGAAAATCATCGTTAAGTGTACTTAAAGTACTAATTCGAGGGCGTTAAGTGTACTAA
>SEYY01000028.1:67341-69841 GCA_009176605.1 Armadillidium nasatum | reverse complement strand
TTTTCTTTCTACTCTATTCTTCTCTCTTCCTCCTGCATTCTTCCTTCTTTTCTTCCTACTGTATTCTTCCTCTCTAATGTTCTTTTCTTCCTACTGCATTCTTCCTTCTTCCTTCTTCCTAATCTTTTCTTTCTCCTGTATTCTTGCTTCTTGCTTCTTCCTCCTGCATTCTTCCTTCTTCCTCCTAATTTTCATTTCTTCCTTCCTGTTTAATCTCTTCTTCATTTCCCTTGTTCTCTTCCTCCTCCTTTCCTATTTATTTTCTTCCTTCCTTCTCTTGTCTTCCTAACACTAAAAATTCTTTGGTAAATAAAAGAATTTTCATTTCTCGCAAGAGTAATTAAGCTTCATACGACCATCACAAATTGCTTTTTAAAGACATATGTCTTTAAACTACTACTACTACTACTACTATTATTATTATTATTATTATTATTATTATTATTATTATTATTATTATTATTAATTATTATTAAAAAAATAAAAAAAAAAAAAAAAAAAAAAAAAAAATATATATATATATATATATATATATATATATATATTATATATATATATATATATATATATATATATATATATATATATATATATATATATATATATATATATATATATATATATATATATATATATATATATATATATATATATATATATATATATATATATATATATATATATATATATATATATATATATATATATATATATATATATATATATATATACTCAATAATGCTTAAATAAAAATTAATAAAATATATGTAATTCTTAAAGAAGTTTATTTAAATTTACAGGAAATAAAATTAGATAACTTTTAAATTCCTCAGCTAAAATTTAATTAGAAATAACTCCTCCAAAAATAACCTAACCTAACTCTAAATAACTTTCTAAATAACTCTAAATTCCTTCTAAATAACTCCTCCTAATTTAACCTAACCTAACTATAGTCCTCAACTTCAATTTAATTAGAAATAATTACTCCAAACCTAATCTAACTCTAAATTCTTCAACTTCAATTTAATTAAAAATAATTCCTCCTAACTTAACCTAACCTAATCTAACCTAACTAAATTCCTCAACTCCAATTTAATTAGAAATAACTCTTCCTAACCTAACTATAAATTTCTCAACTCCAATTAGAAATAACTCCTCCTAACCTAGCTTAACTCTAAATTCCTCAACTCCAATTTAATTAGAAATAATTCCTCCTAACCTAACTAAATTCCTCAATTCTAATTTAATTAGAAATAACTTCTAACTTAACCTAACCTAACAATTCCTCAACTATAATTAGAAATAACTTCTAACTTAACCTAACTAAATTCTTCAAGTCTAATTTAATTAGAAATAACTCCTCCTAACCTAACTCTAAATTCCTCAACTCCAATTTAATTAGAAATAACTTCTAACCTAACCTAACCTAACTAAATTTCTCAACTCCAATTTAATTATAAAAATTACTCCTCATTTCCTCGCGTTATTTTGACCTAAATATAACAAAAGTCTTCGTAATATTTTATGGATGATATTTTTAAGAGTAACTTCCTTAAATTTCAACCAAATATGGGAAACAAATAATAATAATAATAATAATAATAATAATAATAATAATAATAATAATAATAATAATAATAATAATAATATTTACATAAGAAAATGCTTTTATAAATTCAATGACTGGTCCACCATGCACACACCCTCATACAGTCACTGTCCCAGTAATATATATATATATATATATATATATATATATATATATATATATATATATATATATATATATATATATATATATATATATATATATATATATATATATATATATATATATATATATATATCAAAATTGGCCCCCAGGAGGGTTATTGGCCCTGTCAGTAGGTTCATTCGAGGATGAATCATGGGCCGACGGTAAACATCCGCTGACTGGCCAGGTCTATCACGGATGCCGATTTTGATTCCACCTGCAGAAAGCATTCCGCTGGTGTACTAATTACGCATAAGTGGGGGGGGGGCTAAGCGCAAGAGAAAACTGCCCAAATTTCTTTACTCTGACCATGCCTCGAACCCTGGACCTCTCGCTTGCTAGGCGAGTGCTCGATCGGCTGAGCTACGGAGCCGCTTAATATATATATATATATATATATATATATATATATATATATATATATATATATATATATATATATATATATATATATATATATATATATATATATATATATATATATATATATATATATATATATTTATTAGTTAAATATTGATGTCTTAGTCTCGTGAGAATTGTTTTTTCTTTCGCTTTGAAAAGATCGCAAAATCTTCAAAAATAAAAAAAATGAAAAAAAAGTGTCTTCCTTATTCCCTTCTTTCAAATTCTTTCTTCTTCCTAATCTTCTTTTCTTTCTTCCTCATTTTTTTTCGTCTTCCTACCTTTTTTCCTTCCTAATTCTCCTTTTCCTCTTGTTTTCCTATCTTCTTTTCTTCCTCTTTC